>CAUHTR010004183.1:0-38897 GCA_959609185.1 Schmidtea polychroa | reverse complement strand
GAACTTATTGATTATAAATCTCATAACTGTCACAGTCATTTGTGAACTAATTGAGTCAAAAGAAAATTATGAAAGGGCAAAAATCAAATTTCTGAGTGAATATTCATAAGTTATATTATATACAACCTAAAAACAAATTAAAAACCAAATAATGATGCCAGTAATTTTCAAGAGGCCTGATTGTTTGAAAATGTTACGGGAGTTGGATTCTGCGTACGCCGAAAACTCATCCTCTTGAACAGGACATCATCATATATGTCTACGGAGAAGCAGATGTCGTCCAGATCAACTTCTGGTTTCACCTGGCATTTCATCCTGTAGCTGTCCTTTTAAAGTCGCAAATGATAAATGGAACTTACTCGTAATAACAATTCGATCAATAATGATCAACAAGCAATTATTGGAGCAATTCCTTCCAAATGATTTAAGCAATTAATTAACAAATTTGGAATCTTGAATATAGAATCTAAAACAAAATAGCACCAAATGTCATAATCATAAATGTCATTTACAAAGTAATAACAATACAGCAACTTATATTAGTAATATTTTACTTTTAATTTTTTAATTTTTAATGCAAATTACTTAATCCAAAATATATAAACTTTTATTGATCAATCCAATTGATTACCAATTTACAGTGACACAAATAATTCAATATTGATTGATAATGACTTTGAGTGATTATTGCAACCTTTTGGGGAAGAATAGCACGTCTGTAATACAGCTCGGAGTCCACAATCACTTAACTACTATTTCTGGTTTTGACAATCAGTAAATTCAGTCTAGATGCTTTACTGGCTTTAAATTGAAATCACTTGATACTCGCGATTAATAATCTTAAATTGATTCAGATTACTTATTCCATCTAACAATTTTTTCTCCGGTAATTTTGCAATTCACTTTGAATTTAGTTTTAATTTTGTTTTCTCGTCTGTTTTCTTCCTTTTAAAATTTTGTATGTGCATCCAAATTTTGTTTTGTTTTTATAATCTGCCATCCAATAACACTTACAGATAATTATTTTGACTTCCAGCACATTCTTTTAGATCATTCCCAGTTCGTCTATTATCTCTGATAGTTGTCAAGATGCACTATTTTAAAATATGTCATTCTCCAACTTCATCGGTGATCCTTTTTATTTATCTCGAACAAGCTCTCAAAATATCATAATTTAATTTCTATTTTGTTTTTGTATTTCATTCGATTTGTACTTTTAAAAAAAGAACACCCTTGTCGTATTTTATTGATTTTTTGTCATTTTCTTTTCCTTTCCTATTTCCGCTTATGCGTCTCAGAATTCTGGAGCTACATACCCTTTATTTTATACTTTTCCCCACTCATTTTTCTCACTTTAATAATTATTTAATTTTATTACTTAGGTATCCTCAACACTTTTAACGCTCCCACTGAACATTAAATGACGCTATATGCAAATAAAATTTGCTTAGTAAATTCGTAACTTATTAGGTTTAGCAGAATCACAGAAGTCGTTTTCTTAGAAATTTATAGATCCCTTGTAAGAAATTTCAATTCTGAAAAAGTATTATTAACATAAAATGAATGTTTGATATCTGCTAAAGTAATTTTGTTTGAAATAAAATATTGAAAATAATGAATTATTTAACATTACACAAAATAAACTGAAAAGATTTTTTCTCAAAGATTTTGGTTCAAAATTATATTGTCAATTAATGTATTTGGAAACTGTGCATAAAATGACCTAGCATTTTTAAGTATTTTACTTAAATGACCTGATTTTTAAAACTCGTTCGTCCATAAAACAAAATAGCAATTATCATAAAATTAGTCACTTTCTGATTATTTCATAAATCATAAGCTTTAATTATCAAGTTGTTTTAAAACATTTTAAAAAAGTAATCTATTTTTATTTGTAAACATTTTTCATTGCTAGTTCTAACCTAAATATTATCATTATTTTCTAAAAATGTTTATTTTTGCTAAAATGATTCGAATAAATTCGTATGGCGTTCAAGTTGAAACTTTTAGAAATAGAAATTGTTTATTTTATCTTCCAAAACATGCTAATATATTAAAATTAACAGAATTTTGTCTTTTGGAAAGATTATTTTTATTTTATTATTAATATTAATATATAAATATAATATATAAATATAATAATTATTATTATTAGTATTTTCATTATTATTATTATTATTATTATTATTATTATTATTATTATTATTATTATTATTATTATTATTATTATTATTATTATTATTATTATTATTATTATTATTATTATTATTATTATTATTATTATTATTATTATTATTATTATTATTATTATTATTATTATTATTATTATTATTATTATTATTATTATTATTATTATTATTATTAAGATTATTATTGCTATTGCCGTTATTTTCAAAAATGAATTATATATTTATTTGTAAAATAAAATTATGATAACTATATTTTTTTAAGAATTATAAAAATTATTAAAGTCATTTTTGAAACAAATTTTCAACATATAGGGAAAAGAAAATAACAGAAATTTCCTGTTGTTTTTGTTTATTTTGATATAGAAATAATCTTTTCTAATAAATTAAGCTCAGAATTACTAAATATTGAATTTAATTGAAATCAAATCTAGAATGGTAATAGTTTACGTAACCTTGTAAAAATAAATTATGGTGTCAGTCAGGGAGACATACTTATACAAATCATTTTCGATTTACGTGCATATAGTTTATATACTTCAGTTTAACGCCGCTAGTAACTCAAAAATAATTTTATATATACACAATTTCTAAAATTTATTTGTTTTAATGTGAACATGTTGATAAATTGAAGAAAAAGTAAAAAATATAAGAATATAAACAACAAAATATTAATAATTCAATAATTAATTTCATGATAATAATGTACTTTATATAAATAAAAGTCCCTACGGTCACATAATAAGATTAGTGCTCCTGCTAAATGTTGTCAATCAAATTCATGTTAATATACCAACTTATAAACAAATATTGATACAATTGGATCATTTACTAATAAATATAGTGGAACCAACAAAACCGTAAAATACGTACAAATTTTCATGTGTTAAGTAAAGTTTCTGAGGTTAAATTTTAAATTAAACTATCTAATTTTGGGTTTGAACATTTAAAAAGGTTTAATGTAATTAAAATAATTAAAATAATGATACAATCAAGGTAATAAAACATAAAATGAGAATATACTGACTGCCTTAACCTCTTAAGTGGTTTATTTCATCAAACGAAATGCGTTCCTCAGTTTTGTTATCCGCTAGCGATTATATACGTCTTGTGCATAGTGTTACAAAAAATAAAATAATATCTTATTGGATGATATTTATTATGATAATATGTTAACAAAAGTAATATTTATGATATATTTTTATTCGTCTTATGCGTTTTGTAATGCATATGTTAATGACGTATATATCAGTCATAGCCACTTAAGAGGTTAAACACCATTATTGGTGATAATAGGGTTTCGACCAATCTTCTAAAGCAGAAGCATAAAATATTCTTGCCAAAATGGAAAATTCAGAATTGGCTATATGTCCTGTCTTATGGAATGAATCCTGTTTCAAAAATTTTGCAAAATTCAAATGACTTTGGACTCTTGTTGCGGTTTACTTTCATCTCTTAGTAGTAGTAGTGCTTGTGTATAATTTAACAAATAGTTTACGATCACAATAATTATTAACAAACCGAAACTATAAAACTTTATTAAATAAAAATCAAATAATCGACTTTATAAGGTTAACTGGAATGTTGCTTGTACGGTTTCACTTTTTCTACACTGCTCCAAACTCGAGGTTGATCACAAAAATATTATGACACGATTGCTATTAGGCTGGAAATATATCGAGTTTTCCTAAAGAATATTTCTTATTCAACTATGATCGCTTTTATTATTGGCGATTTGATCTCGAGAATTTATCTAGAATATAATAACTTTATTAATATAAAAAATCTTTTCTGGCAATATCTGATTCTTGGGATTAATGTATTCGTCTCTTTTCTTCCTCTTATTATTTTGAAATTTTCTATTTTTTTCTTTTCAGTTTCTCCTAATTTCGGATTATAGATTTTTAATTGGATTTTTTATTTTGTCATTTTACTATAGCGATAAATTATATAGTAAATTATCGCTATATATATATATTTTTAAAATTTCATTTCCCCGACACAACGGGAACGAAAACGATTTTAAACAAAAAACATAATTGAGGTTTCGTAGAAAACAATAATAACAATAAAAATATGACAATCTAACATGCCTTAGACTCATATAGTCCATACGAATCAATCAAAACAGTCATACAAAAAAGATATTCATCCATACACACTTCAATAATTGAAAAATTGTTGTTGCGCCTAGGGGTGTGTCTTGCTCAAAATCGTGAATAGGGGTAATTATGGTTGACTCAACCCGACTCCTTCCAATACGCCAAGGTGAATGTTGCTATGACTACACATGTGCCCATGGCGACGACCATGTTGGTACTGCACATAGTAGCTGAAGACCTATGAACAGGTGAGCTTCTGCGTTAAAACTATTCTTCATAGCTTCCTCATTTACGGGTTCAAGAATGCTGATAGAAGGGCTTACATCCTCATGAACTGGTTCAGTAATTATATGAAGAATCTTTTGTTAATCCCTGGTCAAAGAGGGAATCTCATTCATTCTCATACAGATCAAATAACCAAAAAAATAGGACAATTAACATAAAGTAAAGTTCAATTTAATACACTAACACTTCCATTATTATCGATCATTGTACATATCTAAGTTCGACTCGAAGATATTAAAGGAACTTATATTGGTCGAGTTAAGATTTGTCCAACGTAACTTTGTCCGCGATCCAGCTCTCATCATTCCCATCCTGTAAAGGAAACTCAAGGTCCGACATTAACTGGGTATCATACGGCCAAGGGGTGGCCGTTGAAGGTATCGCCCGAAACGAAGGTACTTGCAAAGTTGTTGGCATCGCTGTCAAAGGTGGAACTGTTGGGGTTATCGAAAATAACGTAGCTTCTGCGGCTGCTTTTTCGTTGCGTCTGCGCTTCGATTTCTCGGCGCGAGTCAAACGTTTTCTCTTCTGTCGGCAGTTAGAGTTGACATCATGGGGAGGAATCATATTTCTTGAAGGCGGAGTTACGAGAGTGATTGTTTAGATTGGAGCCACACTGGAACCAACATATACGACTTCCGGTGAGAGAGGTGAAGGTTCTATCCCGTGACTGGCACAAGAAGATTTGGAAACATGTGGAAGATCCTTATACATATGGTATATGGGGAACACATTCGTCTCGTCGAGAACTGGGCATTCGGAGACCTGCTTGTTAATTTCGGATTCGGTATATATCCGATGGAGGGCTTCCGACTGCGATTTAATAGTGATACGCAGGTTTCGGTTCCCTTCTAGAATACTATCCCGACAGTGCTCATCTGGGCCGGGGTAAACCATGTACCCTCTAAATGGTCTATAACAGGGTTTTAAATTGGAGGTGGTTGAGTTGGGTTTAGAGATATCACTGAAAAAATAAAAAAATACGAGCAACCTCTCTATCATGTGGTCAAGCGAAGAAAAACAATTAGTTAGACGCTATCTCCCTGGTTACTATATGAGGGTTTGTTCAGATTCAACCTTTAACACAAAAGAAACCTAACCGGGGACACGTTGAAGAAACTTTCCATCACCAATTTATTTAGTATATGAATATTATCATCATTATTGGAAAATCATTATTATCATTATCTTTGTTTTAGCCTGTACTAATATCATTTTGGTATTATTATGGCTCCTTTTATTATTATCATCATCGCTATTAATCTAATTCTTACAATTTCTATTATTATATTTATGAATATTATTATATTTATTATTATCATTTCTAAGATTAGCATCACTAGCTTTACGAAATATGTTATAGTCTTTTGCACTCTTATTATCTCCATGATTTACTATAATTTTTATTATCACTGTAAATTTCACTTTCATCAGTAATTATGAACGGTGTTGTTGTGGTAATGATTTCGATAATTGATTGTACAAATATTATCATTATTCTCCTAATTTTGTTATTATTATCGCCATTTTCGGCCATCGTTATCAACGTCGTTGCTATTTATCATTTTCACTGGCTGTCTAGCTATCATTGCTATTAATTAATATTTCGATGTTCACCATTAATACTCTCACAGCTGCATTATCGCTCTTATCCTGACTGATATTATTATCACTAACGATTCCCTGGTTTTATCTATATTATGACCAGTTTTCACGACATTACTTATTTAAAAATGCCTACTAGCGTAATCATCGTTAGTATGCAAGAAAACCTGATAATCATCATTTATCGAACTTGTTCCTATTGATTCTACGTTATCATCGTATATTCTAAATAACAAAAAGTATCAACATCTGGAGTTTACAGACATTTATATAAATAATGTTTAATGCTTTCTACTCGCGCGGCCTAAATGAGTGTAGATTTCGCAGACTTCAGTAGACTTGTGTGCCAGGTGAATTGTGCTGATATGAATGTCAAATGATAAACAAAATCGTATCTGTCTCGAACGATATTTTCGCAATAGTCAGCTCTCGTAATTACCTCAAATCGGCTTTCAATAAGACAAAATTGATAACATCTCCTTTGTCGCACTCACGATTGTCCTGGGCATGACCATTTATTGACTCGAAAGAGGACTCTAATGGTACGTATTTATCCATCGTGTATGTCATGTTGAAATGACTAAAAATCCAACTTCCCGTAGGAATGAAAATATACAACGTCTCGTAATATCTGGGATAATTTTACGTCTAAATTATAGTGGGAATTTGGATTTATTGTGTTAGATCATTCTGACAGAAGGAAGGAAAATTCATCATGGTTAATTACTACTTGCACAGTTATTGATTCATCGAACAATGCCAATATTTGGGGGAATTCATCTGATCATCTCAACCAATGTGAACAACTCTCTCTTTAACTCATTCACTGATAATTTCACTGCCGCTACTATCTTCGTTTCTTATCAGTATTCATATCAGTATTCATATCAGTATTCAGTCTTCATTATCCACATAAAATTAATGATATCCGATGTTCCAAACTGGTCAATCCGCTGACTATCAGTCTCTTCGACCCAAACTGAAGGGCATCAGACAGAGAATCATGCAAAATCAATAAAACTTCGTTGTTTGTAAAAATAAATTCATCATTGTTATTTTTCGAATATCATTTATATAACTTTCAATCAGAGGAAGAGAAAACTCAATATTTAATCAGGAAATTTTTATTATTCTTAACATACAATTATAATAATACAGTAATCATAACTAAACATGATAAATATAGAATAAAATTACATTATCTTACACTGGTAATATGTTAGTGGTATGATATTCACTTGGTACTGTGCAGTAAGTATTTTAAATCGGACTGTTGGGATACCAATATATGACGTCATTTTATAGTTACATTATATAGATTAAGACAGCAGAAGAATGATGCTCAAAGTTTGTGATTTGCCGTTTTGCAAAGTCGTCGAATCGTAAACTAGATTTTGTTCTATAAATTGTTAAAATAATCAAAAAATAAAGATTTTATGTACGTTACTAGTCCAACATCTAAACTCTCTAGTTTTCATCAAATGATTGTATTTTAAATTTCAATAATTATAAATTACTTAATAATATAATTTGCAAGTGTATATCTACATTAAAATTTGAACATTTTTGCTGACATTGCATCGTTAAAGAAATTTCTTTCCAAATAATATAAGGGGGGCTAATTGACCCCCCTCGCCCATGGATCCGACACTGTTAAGAACCGTATAAACGCAAAAAAAATTAGTATGTAAAATAAATAAAATATTAATAACAATTGATCGTCCATATTTCGGTTCGTTTTGTTATATCTTTAATTTATGATTTGGGGATAGCAAGACAAATAGATAAGTATAATAATTCCCGAGCCAGTGCATAGATTAATGCAACTGAGTATTGGTTTTCATATTTGTCTGGAGTTTGAGAATTTCGGTTCGAGTGATCCCTTAACTCTTGACACCATTGTTTTTGTGTTTTAAATAGAACAATAAATCATTAATATTAAAATATTTGTTTGTTAATAAGTCGCATTTAGAATCAATAATTTTTTAAACTAACTCATTATTATTTATTTACAGTTTTAAACAAAGCACTTAGAGCACTCCAAATCTCACACAAAATTTAGAATAACATAGTTAATTTAATTTAATCTAACCAAAGCATTTTATTTTACTCTAATATGACGCTACTATACTCTGAATTGTTTCTGTGAATTTTTTATGTAAATTGGTTTTCCGTAAGTTGTCGTGAAATCATTTTTAATTTTATTAAAAAACTTCTAAATTAAAATATAAAATCTCTATTATGTAATCTAAATATATTTTTTTATATATTAAGTTTTACGATTATATTACTGTTATTGTTTAAATATTCGATCATATGCATTTCAAAAAGTTTGAAAAGAACGTAAGTTTTGCAATAAATTTACATTTAATTCGAAACCAAACTTCAATTCTGTCTTTTATTAGACTTAGAAATTTTCAATTGCAGAAGAGATAATAAAATTTTGAAATTTAAAAAGATAAACAATAATGACCACCATTCAATTTTATCAAATAAATTTCTTTAATTTCCTAAAGTTTATTCACATTTTATTTATCATCTCTTTATTAATCAACCAATTTTAATGAAATTAATTTAGGTTGTTTGATATGAAATCTACTCAAGTTTTACTATGAAATGTTTTAAAATCTGAATACGATTAATAGCCATTTATTCAATGATTGAACAAAAACAAGAAGTTTTATTGTACAGTTTCATTAAATCTAATTTTGATTCCTCCATTACCATCCCAGAAAAAGTTATATTAGCCATTTCAAGTGATATAGAATTTAAAATTCATGAGATTGCAAAAGTTTGATAAGATTATTGAAAATATAGCTTAATTCCTTATGTAATATAGCTTACTCGAAACATCATGCTTAAATCTAAGCGAAATTATTTCAAAATTGAAGATCTCAACTCAGCACTATTTCTTACTTTTAATAATGTAAATTATTTATTAATAGTGTTTTTAAATATAAATCTTAGTTATTGCTAGTGAAATTTGATAAAAATACAATAAAAGAAAAACCTCATGATATAGCCGAAAATCAAATCTTATTGAATGGTAAATTTATTGTTGGGATATTAAAAAATTATTATTTATAGTTTTCAGTAGCTCCCCAGTCATGGCGTTCAATAAAGTGCCTGAACTAAATTCAATTAGTAAGAGAGTCTATACAAAATTGGTCAAATATATTTTTGATCGGGATGAATATATTGTTAAAGTAATTAATTTTAGATAAACTATTTTATTTAAATTTAATTTAATTGAAGTTAATTATTATATTTAAATAAATGCCATTTATAAAAATATTAAATAAACTATTAATCGTTTTAATTTATTTTTATATGGAAGCAATTTAATTATTTATTTATGTTATACAAAGACTAAAAGTAGACTTTATAAAATAATATTTATTATAGTACACAATTAGATTCTGCCACACTGATATTTGTCCCTGATATGATTTCTCTTACCCTAAAATAATATTTTTGATATTTAGCTACTTATAATTATAGAGTAGTATAGAAATTATTTATCAATTTAATTTTTTCATTGGCGTTTTATCCAGACAGACAGACAACGGAAATTATGATATGTGATTTTTATGTCTTTTGAAATTTGAAATTTTTATTATTTTAATTTATATTTTATCAAATTTTGAGACATTTTTTTAAATCTGATTATTTTTCCTAATTTTGAATTTTATTTTTAATTTTCGTAACTCCATAAAGAATTTTATATTATTGTTCATTTTTTATTAAATTAAATTCATTTTAATTGTGTTTCATGTAAATTCGCTATGCTATTGACGCATTTTAACAAATGAGTTCCAATCCCTGTTTTTACCAACTGTTGGGTTATTGAGTTGGTGACAAAATTAAAATTCTTAATCTGACTCCAAGCGTGTCTTTGACTGAACCACAGATAACACTTGAAAACAGAAATCTTTATTGATAATCACAAATAACTTTCACTTTACACTGACAATCAATTCAACACTCTGCTTGGCGACTATACTATGCTTATTACAACACTCAGCGATGAATAGCACTTGTGTATAACATCGGATTGAAAGATCACTAATTACTAATTGGTTTATCAACTGGGAATTTGAGCTGGTTGTTTTCTTTGACCTTCTTCACAAATTTATTCAAATACTCGAGTAACTTCTTTTCGTCTAATTTTTCAAATAATTCTTTGCTTCAAATCTTCTCCAATAATTATTCTTCACAATTATTTTCCACAAATCGTTTTTCCAATAACGTTTCGCTCGACGTTGTCTAATTTTGTCTCTCAAATTTGTCTGAATTTGTGTCCACCAATTTCCCCTTATATAGTTTGTTTTATTTGTGGCACAGCAGACAGATTTTGTTTTTCCATTTTCATTTTCCTCTGTGTTCCTCGCAACGTCAGCCTGATCTATGACAGATATCGAGATATTTTTTCCTTTTCTCTTTTTTATTAAGCTGCCTTCTCCCGGCAATTCCGCTATCTCTGACAAGCTGTCAAGATACGGCTTTTTCCAATATTTTGTTTTTCTGGAATTTGAAATTCCACCTTTATTTGTACTTCTTAATTAACAACCTTTGTTTTAATTTCTTGTTTGTTTTCTTTTTTGATTTATCTTTCTCATTTTTAATTTCTTTTTACTTCTGTTTTCTTTTCCAAGTTCCTATAGATCATACCGTTTGTCATGACGATCTTCCCCACGTAATTTATTTATTTATTATGCTTTTTATCATTAAGGTATCCTCAACACAACAATTAGATGAATGATTTTTGATTTCTATTCCTAGACTGTTAACATTATAGGTGACAACCACCATTTCATTGTTATTTCAAAAATCACTAATCATAAATGAAATTGTTGATTTTGTTAATGAATGAAAGTACGATAAATTTGTAACGGGTTCCATTTGAATTAGATTCGATATCATTACATCTTGATATAACTAGCACATTATCTTCCTACAATTAAGATGAAATGGTCTATCATTGAAATAAATATTTTAGTTTCATATCGTGTCCAAATTGATAATTAAATAAACCTTTGTCATTCCGATTCCAGTATCTATAATTTTAAATCTTTATCCGGTATTATCTTCATCGTCAATTCCTTTGGTGTCTAATTCTGTAGAAACTCTTACAATTTTTTGTCGATTTCTTTCTTGAAGTAAAACGTGTTGATGATAAGGCTCATTTAAAAGTACAAAATAATTGTATCAAGTATTTATATTAAGGGTACACCGAAAAAGTTTTCGGCCGAAAACTCTAATTTATTTATAAAAATTAGTTTTACTTTAAAGATTGAATTTTTTACTTTTAAATCTATTGTTAAAAATATTTAAATAATTTTTATACTTTTACTTTTTAATTTTATTCCAATTATTTCACATGAATAGTTCGAATTCATAAAAAAAGAGTGAAGTTCGGAATTATTTTGAAGTCGATGAAATAGAAGAAAATATTGCAATTTGCAATATTTGTGGAACAGAAGTTAAACAAGGCAAAAGGGGATGTACGAGGCTTTTTACATAAGAGTTCCTTGGAATAACATTTAAAATCAAAGCACGTGATAAATTTAAAGTTGTTAAAGGGGTCTAACGAAGATATAGATCTGGGTAAATTGAAACAAACTACTTTGGTTGATATTTTTAAACCTTGTAATATTTGGGAATTAGAAAATCCAAATTCAATAAAAATTTCTATTGCGATTAAAAATGATTTCATTACATCTGTAACCATATTCAATTGTCGAGCAAACAGGATTTAAAAATCTTCTTAAAGTTCTTGAGCCAAGATATATAATTCCTTCTAGAAAGTACTTTTCAGATAATATGATTCAGAAAATGTTGAAAAAATAGTTTTTATAAAAGTAAACAATAAAAAAAAATAAAAGTGGTTTAAACATTTTTTTTGTTTCGAAAACTTAATTTAATTTTAAATTTTCGGTTTCGGCCGAAACAAAAAAATTTATTTCGGTGCACCACTAATTTATATAAAAAGAGGATAGAGATAGCCAAATTTAGCACGAAGTCTGGAAAATATAAGTTCACAAGAATGCCTTTCATATTATGTTTATCGTCTTCGACATTTCATATATTGTTGAGCATGAGATTACGAAAGGAAAACACGGATGTGTGTATTATATCGCAAATATATATGAATCCTTTAAATGCGAGATGCGGATAAATTCGAATACTATTGAATATACCTTTGTTTCTACTTTTAACAACCATTCGGGAAAAATATTTTTTTAATATATACTGAATGTATTATGTTCACTTGGTAGTTCTACACGTGTTTCAAATTTTCGAATCACAATTATATCTTTAACTTTTTGACACATTTCCTGGCCTTATGACATTTAATTCTGCACTAAAAGGGTTAATATTTGAAAAAACTTGAAATATAACCAAAAGTGCTACATAAAATTAAATAATTAGATTTATATAGTTTTGTATATTATTATTATTATTATTATTATTATTATTATTATTATTATTATTATTATTATTATTATTATTATTATTATTATTATTATTATTATTATTATTTTTATTATTATTATTATTATTATTATTATTATTATTATTATTATTATTTTTATTATTATTATTATTATTATTATTATTATTATTATTATTATTATTATTATTATTATTATTATTATTATTATTATTATTATTATTATTATTATTATTATTATTATTATTATTATTATTATTATTATTATTATTATTATTATTATTATTATTATTATTATTATTAAATAAATAATTAAACATACATGGCAATGATTTAATTATAAGATAACGCCAATCAAACATTTTTTTCACGATTAATTTCGACAGTTTTCCTGTCATCATCAGGTGGGATATAATACTCATTAAATAAAGGATTTTAAACAAATTTAATTATATATAAAAATTTTTTTTTTATTTTATAAAAATATTATTTTTTAAAAACTTTAACATTTAAAATTTAATTTAATAATTTAAAAATTTAAAAATTTTTTATCAATTATTTAATTTAACACAACAATCAATACATACAATACACAAAAGCTTATTTAAAAACACTCAACACACAAGTATTTACAGCATTCTGCACATTAATTTTCGGATTCAATGATTTTATCAACAACGCCTCACAAATCACACGTTCCCAATAATTATCGAAGTTTTTTAATAAAATTTTTTTAATAAATTTTTTTAATAAATTTTATTAAAAAACTTCGATAATTATTGGAAACGTGTGATTTGTGAGGCGTTGTTGATAAAATCATTGAATCCGAAAATTAATGTGCAGAATGCTGTAAATACTTGTGTGTTGAGTGTTTTTAAATAAGCTTTTGTGTATTGTATGTATTGATTGTTGTGTTAAATTAAATAATTGATAAAAAATTTTTAAATTTTTAAATTATTAAATTAAATTTTAAATGTTAAAGTTTTTAAAAAATAATATTTTTATAAAATAAAAAAAAAAATTTTTATATATAATTAAATTTGTTTAAAATCCTTTATTTAATGAGTATTATATCCCACCTGATGATGACAGGAAAACTGTCGAAATTAATCGTGAAAAAAATGTTTGATTGGCGTTATCTTATAATTATTATTATTATTATTATTATTATTATTATTATTATTATTATTATTATTATTATTATTATTATTATTATTATTATTATTATTATTATTATTATTATTATTATTATTATTATTATTATTATTATTATTATTATTATTATTATTATTATTATTATTATTATTATTATTATTATTATTATTATTATTATTATTATTATTTGTTTATGGTATTTATTTATTATTATTATTATTACCCTACTATTTCCCCCTTAAAACGGAAAATAATCTTTTAAGGCACATAATTAATAATGAAGGAACGAAAACGAATTAAAATTTAATCACATATTGATGATATCGATGTGTAAAAGAATTGCAGATATTTTTAAAATTTGCAATAATCATCACAGTTTTATATAAATCTGTTCAAGGATGTTTAAGCTAGCGTAATATTAAAAATACAAAGTAAAATTCGTTAGGAATGAAAAATGAAAAATTGTTTTATTATTTGAAAAGATGACTATTATCATTACAAATGAAACTTGTTAGGAATGTACGTTGTTTAATAAATTTAGTTGATTTAGTAATATAAAATATATGTAATTTAATTTCGATTATTACCTTTTTCTCTACAAACATTTTTTTGTGCAACACTAAAAGCACGTCTATTACTAGCGGAGAATCTCTGCTATATACACGTGGATCATATGATATCATGGGATCAATGTGGCCATAAATCTATTGTTATTTTAACAAAAAGTCAGACTATACAACAATACAAGATAAACATTTATATTTGCACATTTGTTCGAAAATTTAAATATTTGATATCTACAAGGCTCTTTGTAAGAATAAATCACTAGGCTTTTAAATAGTTTCTTAGATGGTATAACAACCATAAAAGTCAATATTGCGCACGATAATAAATTTGGAATATTTGACATAGGGAAATATTGAAAGGAAAACGAACACATTAATTCGAATGCATTTCCAGCTTACACTATGCTACCAGTGCGTCTCATAACAGAGCAAATGAAACGTAGATGTTGCAATTAAAAAAAATGAATCCACCGTAAACAATGACTGGGGACAAAAGGAATATAATGATATACATAACTCAAGAAATAAATGAAAGACGGAATAATGATAAATGAAAATGACATTCAAATCAAGGATGGAAACTTGCATTATAATTTAATACGGGCATTTAAAAAACCTTAACTGTTCGATTTTTCACAATTACATGTCAAAAATACCTTGATTTTAAATTTAAAATTAGTTCGAATATTTAATTTATATTTAAATTTTTTTATTGTTGTTCCAAATATAAAAATAATACACTTAAATAAAATAAGTATTGGCTTAAAAAATAAACTAAAATAAAATTTAATTTCTGTCATTAAGTCATTACGAAAACAAAAGATTTACAATAAAAATATGTCAAATAAAATGTTTTTTATAATATTTAATTGTAAAATTTTTTATAATTAATAATAAAAAAAATTTTCATTCAAATTTTTTTCAAATTGATCTTTTTAATAATTTGTCTCCTTCATTATATTTTTACAAAAGGATATATTTTAAATGCAAAATTAAAAAGATATGAATTTAGATTTAGACAATTTTTCATTCATTTTATTATGATTTTAATTTTTGTACTCAAATAATCATGTACTCAGTTATGCCAATAATTGCTATTATCTCTGTTTCAGACATCAAAGTTTGAATTTAGTTATTTCTTAATTGTTATATATCATATAATTAATAATTTTCTATTTTTTAAGTCATCTAAAATTTCATTTTTACCAAATAATACACAATTAGGATACATGCTCATCAAGTATAGAATATGGAAAACAGCACATTTGAAATTAAAATTTTTAAATCGAAAAGTTAAATAGCATAAAATTTTAAAATCGTAATTATTTTAAAATTTATTATTATTAGGTGGTCAAGTACTGTCTGTCCAATGTAGCGTTGCCTATCTAAACCAACACTCTTCATATTTAATATAATTACGAGATAGTCTGCGATTTTCATTAATCTATTGAATATGTGTTTTGAGGTAGATGCCACTATTTTTGTTCTTGAATTACATAGAATATGATCCAACCTTTATCAGGTTTTTGACGGTTTTCCATATAAGTTATTATTCAATAACTTAAAATTTTTTATCCACGGTATTTGTCGAATTTGCCCGCGAACTCGTATTATCATCCACATAATTTTTGAAAATTGTACCATTGGTGAATTTAATAGCTCTTTTTTAATATAATTTTAATATAATTTAATATAATTTTCTCCAGTAAGTGTGTCAGGATCAATTTCTCCACTTTTGACTACAGTTTTTCTGTTGCGACTGGAAAATCGTCCAATTTATCACGGAATCATTAAATCCACTTCCACGTCTAAATCCATGTTTTCACTATGTTTTCGATTGATTCGAGTTATCTATCTTCTAACATCTACTCGAAATCGCAATAAGGTAACTTTTGAGACAATGCCCAGCAGTATAAGTTATTGGTATCTATATATAATAACTCAATATCATCAGATGATACTGCATGGCATTTATTGATAAAAGCAAATAAACCACATATAGCTCCATCGAAATAATTATGCATTTTTATGTCGACTTAAGGTTCGATGGGTTTGATTAATGTCACGAGTGCTGACTTATTCAAGAAATATTAAACAAATTTAGTGGATCCAGTTGATTTTGCACGGAATTTTTGAAAAACACCAGCCAGCAAGTCCAGATTTAAATATATCTTCATATAGTCTAACATTGAATTGGTTTCCTGTCAAATTAATTTCTCCTTTCCATATTCATCTTCTGAAACAATATCACAAATTTCCGGAAACTGAGTAGTAGTCTGCAAAACAACAAGACTAATGGCGAAATCAAATGGAAATATTCCTTTTGTATCCATTATTGTTCCGGCAGTGAACACCTGCTTGCGAATCATTGACAAATTACAAACTGGTTGACACAATGATAAGCTCTGCATTCTAATCATTAATGTCAAGACCTTTACTTTTGTTGTTGGCATGCACCCTAATTTCCATATTTTAAAATATGATGTAGATTCTAACCCTCTAGGTTATGAAGTACGACTGGCAGTAACATTTTAATTTTTCTATTTAAATTACAGTTTCTTCAAGCTGCACATAAATACATATCTGTAAAATGACAGTGATCTCAAGTCGGTTCGACAATTGACCTTTTGCAGATAACATTTACACCTGGCCCTGAATGATTCTGTATCTGCTGCCATTATTATCATTGTTTTCCAGTTTCTAAAATAATACGGCAGTACAACTTTCAGTCCAATTTGTTTCACTTTGACCATAAAGTTAATAACACTATCTTCACCAATAACTGACCTGTTGCTATTGATAAATAAATTTGATGTCTTACATCACCGAGTAAAACAGACTCTGCGTATATTAAAAATGGTGGAATCACATTTTCGGCCATTCGACCTATATTAAATATCTATTTTGTGACATGCTGTACAAAGTTGTACCAAGCATATTTTGACGACATATAAGTTGATTTTTTCAAATATTTCTGATTTTCTGAATCCATTCAAGAATGTCTCACACCAAATGCATTGAATACAGACTGACAAATTTTCTGATGGATGAACATTCGTTAACCACTGTAAATTGGTAACAACAGTGTAATGATTTTGTTTAATCTCTTTCAACATTAACAAATACATCGGAGTAACATTTTTTCCTTTCTTCCGATGTATACTGTCTAAATTTTGATGATTGTACACTATATTTTCGTCCTATTCATTCATGATATTGATGTTCCTGTCATCATATAATAAAACATTGATTTTTTTCAATTTCATTGGGAATTCTAATTTGTTTAGAAAATTATCATATTTCCTCACACGATGACTTCCACCAATAAGATTGAAAATTTTCGAACATAATACGATATATGAAAAGCGAAGAACAAAATCTTAAATTTGCTGTAAAATGTTTAAGATATAAAGCAATTATCAATTAATAAAAGAAACTTTTCTGTTATAAATCTGTCATCAAGTTGTTACAGCCATTGTTGATGTGCTATTTTCCTATTAAATATGCATATATGACGGACAGTTTTACAGGTTTTCGGAATCCTACGGTTCGTGTGCCCACTACTGTCAGAGTCATACATGACAAATAAAATAAGAGACAATTTTAAACTTGTCTATAAACACAAATAAACATATCTAACACATAAAATAGAAGCGTCCGGCATTCGTCGATAAAATATAATGAAATAGGATAAATACGGTTAACGACTTTTTGTCACTGTTTTTTTTCACCGGAATATAGGGTCTTCGGCTCGAAAAGCTTAAATTTATAAGAAAGATGTAATGAACGAACATTTTTAGGCATCTTGGTTTTTGTGACTTGCCTATGAGTATTGGAGTGAGTTTTTCCAACCTGTACAAAGTACACGTTCTTTGCTGTGTTTTCTTCCATAAAATTTGTCATTTAAAAAAATAGTGTTTTAGCTGGCATGCATTGAAAAAAGTGTATCGTCTCACCAAGATTGAATATGTCTGGATTATATTTAACTTTCCAAATATCTAAATCTTGCTCGCTAACGACCGAAGTCTCATTACAATTTTTTCTGGTTGGTATTCCATGTCTGTTCTTAAATTTTGTTAGTCATCTATCATTTGCACGAAAATTGACGACACTTAACTTCTCCGGATATATTTTAGCATTTTCTTAAACAATGTCTTTTGATAATTGAAATTAAATATTCCGACATTGATTCATAAATGACAACACTGTCTTGTTTACGTCCTCAATTTTGAATTTCCAAATTCTTTTCATATTTATATATTCATTTTTCATGGACTTCAAGATATTCACAGTTTTTTGTATATACATGTAATGGTACTTGGTAGAATTTTATATTCACTGGACAAATAAATCCATTTATCCCCATCACCAATTCTCCTTAAATTTTCAAATATTTTGTTTCCTGACTGGACATTTTGATTTAAAATGATTTTTTCCAATATATTTGATTTATTTAAACATAGTGAGTGAATTGTTTGATTTAAGACGACTTTGATTTAGAGAAAGTTGACAGTATAAAGAATTTATTAATTTATTTTTGTTTTCAGAATATTTTATCAGTCATTAGTCAAAAATCTTGTTTAAATGAAGTGTTGACAACTTTTATTTGCAATCTTAATGAAAGAGTATTTCTTTTTGATCAATTTATTTATTGGAGATTTATCTAGATAGATCAAATAAACAATGATGAATTCTTTATGAGAATAATTATGATGTTAGAGAAGATTATTTCAAATAAAACTATTCATATTTCAGAAAATCCTTTAGTAAGAAATTTGAAAGTTTTGTATTTTTTTGAATATATTAAAAACTTGAATTTATAAAGCCAAAACAATAATTTATATTGATAATTCAAGAGGACGATGATAAAAACATTTTAATTTAGCGGATATTCCAGAAAAAGGCAGTTAAATTTCAAGTAGTAAATCACGAACTACATTTTGTCGATCTATCCAATGATTAACATATTAATTATAGAGGTCGAGTGTCTTTGGAAACTATCTGCATGATGAAGTTCCCCATATGTAAACTGGAACAATATATTTTGATGAAACTGGATAATATACTATTATATTTTTCAAAAATGATAAATGTCGTATAATGTGTTGTAAGAAGCCTTTCAAATTGGAGAATTTACATTATATAATATCAAAAATTAAACAAAAAATTTATGCGGTTTAAAAGATTTGATGTTTTAGGGATTTTTAAAATTTATAATTTTAAGAAATTTATTTTTGGGACTTTTTAAAATTTGGGAAATTTATTTTGGGAGGATTTTGTGTTGGAAGGTTTTTGTACATTTAATAAAAAAAGAATATACTGTTTATTTCCTAATTTTTCTATATTATAAATATCCTTACATTTTACATGTAAAAATTTATTTCTATAATAAAGTGGTGTGACCTACATATTTTTTAATATTTTTCCAAGTATTTTTGACCTATATAAAAGCTTTGAAAAATTTCGTAAAAAATAAATAAGTTGATTTACATTTTTTATATCTAAGAATTTATTTCTATAATAAAGTGGTGTGTCCAACATATTTTTAAAAAAAGCATGCATTATTTATATATAAACAATATATTTTCGTGATCTACATAAAATTCTGAGTTGACTTAGATATTTTCTAATGGGGGTTCTTCCAGTGGTGACACTTCCATATACTAACTATTTACATGTGAATTTTTCCAATATTTTTTTAAATGAATTTGCAAAATTCATGTATATAAATTTCCCTATGAATTAAATCTAACAATTTATGAAAAAGTCATTCAAAATATATGAATTGTAATTAATAAAATATTTCAAATTGATTAACTCTGTGAACCAATTAGACCGAAAAATCGATCAAATGATAAGAAGATATGTCCATAAGGTCGGTTAACCGATAAGAACATGGCGTTCATATTTGACGAGCATATGCAGCAATAAAATATTAATAATAATAAAATTAAAGTTGATATTAGTGAAATAATGAAATTAGAAATATTTTAATATTGTAAATATACTAATAATTCAATGAAATAAAATAAGTAACATTTTGGTTAAAAATTTGACTATTTGTAAATAACCAAGTATGTAAAATACAGTTACAATAATTTCCTTATTTCACACTTTTGTAATATACAGCTATTTTCTCATAGCAATTTCATCAAAATAAAAATTGTTGAAAATTCGTCAACTTCAGTGTTGATAATTGTGAAAAGGATAAATAAAAGCCTGCGAATCGTCCTTATTTCCTGAATGAATGCTTCTCGATAACCTTGATTCTTACTTTACTGAAAGGGACGACAAATTTTAGCACAATAATATTGAAACTCACGAAGTACTTTTTGATCGTAAATAACTCTTAAGTGCAAACATTCATAATAGTTCTTTTTTAATAGCAAAATCTGAAATCAAACTTCTCGAAAATGTAAGCCCTAAAAACATCTCGAATTCAATAAAAAAGATTTTTTACCCATATTTGGGGACAAATTTGTCTTGAATTTAATCAAAGATGAAACTAAACCACAAAACAAATGTAAAGAATTTCATCTTTTTGTTTTATTTGAGAGATGCGCCTCATACCATATATTATTATTGTTTTTGAATGGTAGACCTTGACCGTGACCTACAATAAGTTTTATCGGAATCCTTGATTTCAATTTAATCTCAATAGATACCACCATCATTCTTTATTTTATATACTTACACATTTAAAGAATCAAGCATAAAGTATAATTATGATAATTTTTTGACATTTCCAGAAGAAATGCCTCTTTCACAAAACTTTTATAAATTTATTAATATTAAAATCAACAAAAGAAATTTATTAACTTACCATTTATAGAAATATTTAATTAGATTTTTCGAAATGGAATTTAATTGAAATTAAAAAATGTATTGATATATTAAAATAAATAATATGTTCTTTCATATTTAAACAAATCTAATAAACTTTTATTAGTTATCAACAATGTAAATCCAATGCACGAAAAATGTGATTGTCTCTCTATGAATTTATTCTAGAACTTAAATTTTTGTTTTAATAGGGTTTAACAAATTATTAAAACAAAAAGTTAATTGTATATGAAACTTTCACCATTTTAAATAAAAAGAAGTATTTATTCAAATTCCCAACGAAATTTACAAATTTATATTTTGAAAATTTCTCATTCAAAAATATAAGTTTTGTTTTAATGTAATTACATTTTAGAGAGATCTCTGCATTAGTCTTTCATTGAAATTGTTGTGGTCAGTGAGCAATTTTAATCTGAAATTACGAGTTACCCATATTCTCCAAGCTATAATTAGGTATGATTAATTTTGGATCTAATGCAAATTTCAATTTCATTTCCACTTCAAATCTTTAAACAACAACTGAGATAAAAATTAATTAAATGAATACAGTTCTTTTCCTTAATGAATTTCTAATTTTCATTTTAGTAAAATTATTCAATTGATTTATTTTGTTACCATTTTGTTGTCTCATCATTCTTTTTAAATTAATCTTGAGGAATTGAATTTGTCAAAATCTAATTATTGCTAAATTAAATCTTTCCTTTTTCATTATTCATTTATATATTCTTAACTTAAAATTTTGAAAAAATGCAATTTAATTAAATAAATTAAAAAAAATCTTAATTTGGGATATTATGAAATAATGGTAAGTTGTCAATAATTTCGAAATCTATACTTGAACGCTAGTTATTCGGTTAACACGTTACGTAATTAAATTTTTAGGATTTTCAATAAATTTTATATAAAACATAAATTAAAGAATATTCTTAAAAGTATCGTTATTTTTTTAATTTAAAGTCAGGATAAAAACCACTAAAAATGGTAAAATCTCAAAGTTAAAGATTTATGGAAATTTTACGTATTTTATAATAATTCTTGAAATGCACCTAGAAATTATTACAAGGTTTCCATGATAAAATAAATCTATATTGTAACATAAAAAAACTATTTCATAAATATTATGAAAAATTGACCTTGGTAAAATATCCATAGTTATAAATTTTAAATATATAAAACAGGAAACAAATAAAAAGTGGGGTCAATTTTTTAAAAGGTTAATTTTTTTATTAAAATAATAATAGATTCGAGGTTATGAAATGTTTAAATAAAAACAAAAAAATTAATGTGTTTTAATGAAAATACGATTAAAATATGCTTTAAAATATAAACATATAAAATAAATATATAAAAAAAATTATAATATAAAATATTTTAAAGCATATTTTAATCGTATTTTCATTAAAACACATTAATTTTTTTGTTTTTTTTAAAAAAACATTTCATAACCTTGAATATATTATTATTTTAATAACAAACTTTACCTTTTTTAAAAAATAAAAAAATGTCAATTTCTCATATTTATAAAATAGTTTTTTTTATCATGGAAACCCTGTATTTAAATAAGATAAAATATGAATTTCATGTTTAACATTTTATAAGGAGAGCTACTATCAACATAAAATTATTTTATAGGTATTCTACTTAAAATTTAGAATCTTACACTAGAATTCCAATAATAAACTTATTTTTATCCTGGATATATTTCAAAGAATTCTAATATTTAATGAAACTACTACTACTACTACTACTACTTCTACTACTACTACTACTGCTACTACTACTACTGCTACCACTACCACTACTACTACTATTACTACTAAAAGATGAAAGTAAACCGCAACAAGAGTCCAAAGTCATTTGAATTTTGCAAAATTTTTGAAACAGGATTCATTCCATAAGATATATAGCCAATTCGGAATTTTCCATTTTGGCAAGAATATTTTATGCTTCTGCTTTAGAAGATTGGTCGAAACCCTATTATCATTATTATTATAATTTATTATTATTATTATTATTATTATTATTATTATTTCATTATTATTATTTTTAATTATAAGATACAATTCATCACTCGCATTATTTTACCATTCACTTTTTATTTACATTTATTAAATAACAAATTCTTACATTAAATTGATTATACACATTAAAACCCATCAGTAAGTCTTGCGAGTTATATTCGAAATATTGGAGAAAATATATTATTTTGATCTAGTTTGAATCCTTGTATAGCTATAGTCATATACCAGTTTTCATTCTTTTTGAACATAATTTCTTCAAAAACATCATAAAATCGAGCATGACCGGCATTGAATATGACTATTGAATTTCGGAAAAACATTTACAAAGCATTAGTATCTTCATTTGAAAAGCTTAAAATGGTATTTCTTTTCTCTAATCGATTTCTTATTTAAAATACCAGATATATTAAATGGGTTTTCTGTTATCTTCTCAGCATAGGTCACCAGGGCTCGTAAACTTGTAACTATCTCATTTTCTTCTTAATTTGAAATTATACCATTGATTAAATTTATAATAAAATTGGCTTGGGTCATTTTGATAAAATTAATTACAAGAACTCAATAATGTGTGAATCTGATTGGTTGAGGTATAACAATAATTAATTATATTTTAAAAATTAATTAATGCTGCTACCAAGAAATCATCATTTAATAATAATAATAATAATAATAATAATAATAATAATAATAATAATAATAATAATAATAATAATAATAATAATAATAATAATAATAATAATAATAATAATAATAATAATAATAATAATAATAATAAAGATATTTTATGATTAATGAAGACGTTTCAATATTAAAATGACTAATGAAATTATTAAAAATGTGTGTTTGTAAATTTTGATAAAAATTTTGTTTAGATACTGTGAAATTTTTTTTGTAAAAGTGGTGTCTATTATTCGATTTCTGGAAGTTAAAAAATTTTAATAGATGTGTCTCTTAATATATTTTTAAGTTCATTTAATAAATATATAAGTAAAGAAGTTCGGAGACTAACTGTGTCCTTTTGAAGTGAAACAATGATAAATAACATTGTGAGTATGACTATATGAACTAAAAAAATCGTCATTTCGACACGCCTCTTAAACCATTCTGAGAAGAAAAAAAATTGTAAGACATGGTGAAACACGGTCAATTAAAAAATAACGGCATCCAGTATAATCGTGATTTTTATGGGACCCTAATCATTGAAATAAAGTTTAGAAATGACATTGTCAACAATTTAGCGGTCTGAAAAATTAAATAAATCCATATTAATAGAAATTCTGATTATGTCAAAATGGTAATTTAAATTCCTTAGATTAGATTTAATTCGTTAGTTGAAAATGTAATTTGATTTTTTTAAATAAAATTACAAAATTTAATATTTAATTTTAACTACTACTAGTTAACCTATAATCCTTAATTTGCTTTTACTAAAATTTGTAAATTTTATTCCAAATTATCCATTTCCGCTATTCATTAATATTTTTTCATTTGTCACGTTTAAATTTTCAAAGTATATATTTTTATAGAAAATATAAAATACTATTATTATTATTATTAATATTAATAATAACTTTAATAGTAAAATTAAAAATATTATTTTGTGAAGGCGTCAATACTTATTGCAACGCACCATTCATAAAGCGATCGTGGATCGACTTCTCAACGAATTTAATCAACCATTTCTTACATGTTTCACTTATAGTGGATGTTTGATTGGTCTCATTAGTTTGGATTATGGTTCATATGTATGATTTTCTATGCAATACAAATATTTGATTTGGTTTTCTAGTTACTCACTGATGAGTTCATTTCAAATATATGGACGTTGCCAGATATTATTAAAGAAAATTATTCTATAAAAGAAGCGATAAGTTATCTTTTTTATAAAACAGTGAGTTATTTCGATTTTTTTCTGCACTGTTTTACAATAGAAAGATTATCGAAAATTAGTTTTTCTTTTGTACTTCTGTAAACACCCTGGGAGTTTTGGTCTATGTTTAAACGTCAGACGAGTAATAACAATGATATCCAAACTTGACTTTTTAAGTTTCTCCATGGTTCTTCATAGCATGTGTAGTTTCCTTTCCTATTAGATAGAATTTGATTCTTTTTTCTAATTCCATCTATATTAGTGTATCCATCTGACCATATAAGCTGATAATACAAAATCAGCAGTACAACTTAAATCTAAAATTATTTAATAAATTTACATTTAAATTCAGAGTCTGAATAAATCTCTCTATGAAATATCATACGATAAATTCGAAAGTATGATTGCTATATTCTACACATCTGATTTTGGAATCCAATATGGTAATCAGGAATGTTTCCATTATAAAGAGAGTCTATACCAAGATTCAAGGAACTACGAAAGTAGTGTGGAAATTTCTAATGTGTCCATTACTCCATATGTACTTTTACAACGCGAAATCGATATGTTACTTCATGGTAAAACTATCGATGATCTTAAAACAGAGAACTATGAAATCGACGATATGCCACCACCTGTTTTATTCAGGAAATCATCATTCCAATCTCATTTATCCAGTAATAAATTCACTATGGAAGATGTGGGATTCATAACGAAAATTTTAACAGCCGATAAAAGGCAAATTCGTATTAATATTCCTGGAATAAATAATAACGAAGAAAGTTTCTCTCCAGTTGTCTTCGAATCTGAATTTTATAATGCATTTCAACGATGCCATCAATTTATCGTGAATTCTAAAAATGTTAAAACCTTTAAAAGTAAAAATCATATTCAAAACTGTAAAAGACGCAATTGTGCACTGTATCATTTGCAATACGTTTTGTAATTGATTGTTTTATGTATATTTGTGTAGTTATTCATTTGCAAATAGGGCGATATATTCGCCTGTGATCATTGAATTAAACGTTTCTATGAAATTATACAATCGTTCATGTGATTTATTCTTTATTTAAAAAATTTATTAGTTGTAATATTTGTGTAATTCTAGTGACTTTGTATTTAATCTGTAAATATACGTGTGTGTTTAATGCTTTTAATTAAGTTTTTGTATTTTGATGTATATTGATTAATAGTTATGTTAAAAAATAATTAAAATAATATATTTAATAATTTTAAAGCAATTATTAAAAATTATTTTTTTTGAAAATAAATATTTAAAATTGTTATAATTTAAAAATTTATAGATTTAATAATTTGTTTATAAATTATTAATATTGTATAGTATTATAAATGTTTTTAATTAGGTTTTTGTGTTTTGATGTATATTGTTTAATAGTTATGTTAAAAAATAATTAAAATAATATATTTTTAAAGAATTATTAAAAATGAAAAAAAAGTTTGTTTTAAAATAATTAAAATTGTTATTTATAATTTAAAAATTTATAGATTTAAAAATTTGTTTATAAATTATCAATGAAATTATCACAATGAAATCCCTAGTGAATGTAGGTAAGCTGATGATGATAGTGATGCTATCGAAATTTACAATGAAAAAAGATGTACGAATTGCGAAATCATAATTGATGTGAATATTTATCAGATTATATAATTTAAACAATTTATTAATATGTGAAAATACAGTATATCTATTAACATTACGACAAAGACTTCAAACGTAGTGTTGCCACCCGTTGAAAAATTTTTGACCCGGATATTTGAATAAAAAAAATTTTAGAACACGAGAAAAAGAAATTCATTGGAACACGAAAATAAGTTTTTATTATTACAATTGAATAACATACAAAATGAATTGCTTCTTAAAAAACAGGAAATTTTTTGTAAAGATAATGTAAATTTTTTTTTTAAACTATTTTATGTTGCTGCTTCTAAAAGCTTTTTATATCCTGCTGCCATAGGCCGAAATTTGTCGCATTTTATTTTTAAATTGTTACAAATTAATAATTCGGCTTTAACATGATCAGGCGTTAAACAGTTCATTTTATCCAACCACAATGAACCAATTACTGAAGAAATTCGTTCGAAGGAATTATTGGCGGGAATGCTGAATAAAAATTCCATTAACTTCCTCAGTACAGGATATTCTCATTTCCTCATTATTTACGCCCACAATTGTCCATTGCTCTTTTCGCTTACTGTGATATATTTAGTTAACTGCAACAAAAACAAAACGCGTTATACAGAACAAAATCAAGAAGATGAGATGTGTTAATACCTACAATAATTTCGCATTTAATTTGAAATTATGTTCTCAACCGAAGATTTCAATCATGGTCTCCCATTGAAAATTATTGGTTTTTAATTTTCATAATTTTAATTAAATATTTATAATTCAATTTAGTTTTGAATTTACTTAAATAACTCTGCATACAGTTCTCAAGTCATTCCAATATTTCCTAGCATTTATAACATGTATTAAAACAAAATTTACACTAAGACAATACATTCAGTATATATTAAAAAAAATTTCCCCGAAGGGTTGTCAAAGGTAGAAACAAAGGCAGTGGCGGAACTTCAAAATTTGGGCCCCCCTCGCAATGTAAAATAATTCCACAATTTTTTTTTACAAAACAAGTTAGATATTTATTTCATATATCATAAAAATAATACAAAAATGAAACTAAAACTTAATGGACCTTCAATATTAGAATCTTTCCTCCTTGCCTTCATATTGGCAGAAAAGTTTCGGTTAAAGTTTAATAAATAGTTATTCACAGCAGCCGCTATTCAATGATAGTTTTATGTTTTGTAGCCAAATATAACTGCGGGAAAAAAGTTTCAGAAATTGATTGTAAATATTTTTTTAGTAATAATTTTGGGCCCCTTATAGCTGGTGGGCCACCGCAACGCAGGGTCCTGCGTCCACTAGTTACGCCACTGAACAAAGGTATATTCAATAGTATTAGGATTTATCCTCATCTCGCATCTAAAGGGTTAAGACATAATTAAAACATATTTGTTAAAATAATGTCTAATTAAAAATAGGTTAAAAATAAATTCCAATTAATTAATGATCTCATCTTTTTTTATAATGAATTTTAACAGTGTTTGTCATTAATAATTTTCGAGTATAATGGATATTATTTAATGTTTTATTAAGCAGTCTCAATGATTGGCACTGAATTCCAGTAAGGGAATAATAAACAAATAAGATTATTCATAATTGTTTATTTGTCAAAAATAAAACGAAAATAAATAATTAATATTTATTTAGGCAATTAATAACTTGTCATTAATAATACTTTTCTCTCAAACTATAATCAGCTTTAATGCTTATTAAGAAATGTTGGAAATATAATTTAAATATTTATTTTATAAATATTTCTAACAAAATGAATTATATTTTATTATTTATTTCATTGTGATAGATTTGTGATTATGGTCACTTGAAAAGCCAAAAATATTCTAAATTTAAAAAAAAATTTAATATTTATATATTTAACATTCCAAAAATATTATTCCCATAATTAAAAAAATAATTTTTACATTTAAATATAATTAGTCAACTTTCAATTATCCGATTATTTGCCGTTCGACTAAAAATTTAAAGTAATTTAATAAAATATTTATATTTATTTTATTTGAATTTTTCAAAATATTTTGTAGAATAATCAAAAAAATGTACATTCACTATTAGAAAACAAGAATAAAGAAATAGAATGTTATTAATTCCTGTAATTAAAGCCCATATTTGTCAACTAAAAGATTTTAATATTAATTTATATCGAAATGAAGAAATAATTTTAAAAATTTGAAATTAATGATGGATTAACATTGATTAAAGACATAATTTTGAAAACTGATTTTTATATTTTCAAGAATTAATGAAACCTATCATTCATTTTACATTTTCTAAAAAATTGCAAAATGCATTATTTAAACCAGGCGTTCCTAATTTTTAAGGACTTCATACCTCATATAAAAGTGAATATTCGCAATTCACACCTATATAATCAAATCAAATATTTATTTATAAATTATATTTCGTATAAATAATAATAAAATTATACCTCCCTTGAGACATCTGAACACCTCACTGATTAAAAACCTCGGATATAAGCCAATAGATTGCACAAGGTATACCAGTTGGTGATTACATATATAAACATAAATGATTTATTACGGTTAAAATATATTACGTTAAAAATATTTATTATTTAAATTATAAATAAATAATTTATTTATATTTAAATGTATGATATTTTGATTGTGGAAAATATATTTTGGACATTGGAAATCACTCTTAGAAAATGAAAATATGTTTTGCAAATGCTATATATATATATATGTATATATATATATATATATATATATATATATATATATATATATATATATATATATATATATATATATATATATATATATATATATATATATATATAATGGGAATCTACATCGTACTGACATAACGGAATAATGTGGGTAACTGTGGGAAAACTTCTTCTGTACCATTACAAAACTTAAAAGACCCTCAGTACATAATAAATATATTAATTATTACTGTTTCGTCCATTGTATGTTACATGTGTCTTTTAAGTAGATGTCAAGTTAAATTCCACCCCCAAAATTTTACTCTCATTTATGAGATATAAAATTAGACTAAACAATTGTTGAGGATACCTAAATTACAAAAAATAAAAATAATTATTAAAGGCGTATAGTGATTGGGGAAAATAATGATGAATGAATGGGGCAATCTTCTGGAAATGAGAAGGGAACAAAAGAAAATCAATAAAAACAGACAATTAAATAATAGAAGGTCATTCTTAATTAATAAGTACAAGTGCAAAAGAAGCGAAACAGAAAGCAAAACAAAATTTACATTGTTCTGTTATTTTGATAGCCTAGCCGAGATAGAGGGGAAAAGGCATGGGAAACCCGAGAAACTGGATTGTAAAAAATACATATATCTCGACATCTGTCAGAAATAAGGGAATGCCGATGGAAAAGTGGAAAAAAAAGAATGAAGTATCATAAGTGCCATCAAATGAAAAAGTATAAAAATCGAACATAATTAACAAAAAGAGAGAAAATTTGGGACGAATGAAAATTACTTCTAGAAAAATTTGCGACGAAAAGAGAGAAAATTTGTTAGAAAGAAATTTGTGAAAAATTTGAATTTACCGAGAGAGTAAAATAAAGTGTTGAGAATCAGAAAACAGTAAGAAGAAACTAGCGTATTGAATTAATGAATCAGTCAAGTTAAAAGCAACCATTTTGTGAATTGCCCATTACTTGCCCACCAGTTCTTGGAGGATTGTTATTGTTGTGCTATTCTTCCTAGGGAGTTGTAATAAGAATTTGAAACATTTGAGGTGTGTTGAAAAATGGTATCGTTGAATTCGTTATTATCAATTGTGATAATCAATAAAGTTTTAATTCGTTGGGATTTCTCATTGTCGTTGTTAAAAATACACTCGGAGTCAGATAAGTAATCATCCATCAACTACAATATGCCAAACACAATATATATTATATGCAAAGACATTTGTATTCTTCACCATTGACTTCTTATCAAATTTATTTATCTTCATTTTTTAAACTATCAAATAATATTTTGTTTTATATGTAGTATACATTTTCAAAGCTTTGTTAAAGTATATTTTAAGGGTAGTACCGAAAATTTCTATTAATTATAACAATAAATATTGATCCATTATCTAAAAAAGAAATCAAGAAAAATATTATTTTTATGTTTTCAAAAGATTTTAGAGATAAATACAAAAATCTACCTACCATTTGAACCTAAATTTTTTTAAAAATTTTTAACAAACATTTATATTTTTATTAAATTTTTAAATAGTTTTGTCTATGAATCAATATCAAATTAAAATAATTTTAAAATATTTTTAAACCTCGAAATACATAATTAATAAATGCTAATTCTATTTCTCGCAACCTTATTAACAAATAAATTTATTCCCATTTATAAAGGTAAATAAATTATTCAAAATATAATTAAAAGGTAATTTTAATTAAGCTATGATTATAAAAATATATTTTAAACTAGACTTTAATAAGGTTATATCTCAAAATATTTTTACATATATTTTCTAAAATTGAAGATGAAACAGAAATAATGACTGAAGGAGAACTGTTAGTGAAATATTAAACAGATAATTATGGATATCAAATATCAAATTTACGCATAAATATACATCGACATAGATATACAGCTCATACAGGGAATACAATAAATAAATTGCATGACAAAATAATTTATTTAAAAATTTATTTAAACAAATTTGAATGGAATTAATTAAAACTAGTTTTACAGGTTTCTGATAAATAATTAATAATTTTTAGCAATTTAAAATTATTTAATATTTTAAAATATATTTATGCAAAAGTTTTATCTTTTATTTAATGAATATATTTTCCATAAATTTTCTATTTTCTTTACGAATTATAATAATATAATATTAATTATGAACAGAAAATTTAAAATTATACTACTTAAATTTTATAAACAACATAACATTTTTAGATTAATGTTATCTGACAATCGAATTTTCTCTATCAAATGATAAATAATTTATCGAAATTTGCTATATACATTTTTAGAAGCTGTTATAGTATATTAAACATATTTAACATTCTGATTTTCAATTTTTGCTTAATAATGATAAAGAAACTTAGAAAATTATATGGTTCCAAATATTTAAAGAGAAGTTTAAATTGTTATTGTTCATGAAGTTTTATAATAAACATTATAATTATAATTCAAATAAATAACTATTTATGTCATAAACCATGATGTTTATTCATAAAATGAAATATTTCAACCTTAAATAAGTCCTGATCATTGAATTATAAAAATAAAAAGTTTTTCACTCTGCTTTCTTTCTGATTGAATCTTTCCTCACATTATGAAGTTTATTATTAATATTATTATTATTTTGTTTAATTTTTTTTGTCATATTTTAGGTAGAAATAAAATCACCTAATGGCAGACATGTATAAATTAGTATTATATATTGTTGAATTCAAGAAAAGCATCATTAAATTGATTTTAATATTTTCATTTAATAAACAGTTTTTTCAAGTATTTTTGACCAAATAGAAAATTTTTTTTTGATACGTTTACAATTTCATTAAATGATTATTTATTATTAAGATGAAGAATAAAAGCGCTTTTCAATAATAGTTGAATGTTGACGAAAAGATTATTTTTCGATAATGGAGAAAGGCAATTTTCAACGTGTCTTGTAAGAATGAATACGGCTGTGAGTAAAAAGGTATTAATCAAAATATCGTGCATCCACTTAAGAACATTGTTCTTATTATCAGTGTAAGAATGTCATCAAAACCAAATTCTTCAGAATTTTGAACCAACTAATTATTTAAAATAAATAAAATATATTTGTATGAATGGATACATTTTCGGTGGTAAAAATATTTTATATTTTAATCGATTTCTAAATGAAAAGGCTAAATCATACAAATTCATAAAGTCAGACCCTTAAAGTTTAGGGTCTAAACTATAGTTAATTTAGTTTATGTATAAATCCAGCACATATCTCATGATTTTGTTACCATATATTCTTGTAACAAAATGCAAAATCGTTTTAGAACTGATTCCGTTTTTTAATATTTTAGTATATATATTGTTGTTGAGAAATTAATTAATTAATTCGCTACAAAATCAAAGATCCAATCACATATTGGAGGTTCCGCAAAGAGATTTATCATCGATATCGGTATCGGCTAATTTATTTGAAATCAAGGAAATGTTGATTTCAGGGAAAATAGATAAAAACTGACATGAATCTTTAACTATATATATATATATATATATATATATATATATATATATATATATATATATATATATATATATATATATATATATATATATATATATATATATATATATATATATATATATATATATATATATATATATATATATATATATATATATATATATATATATATATATATATATATATATATATATTATTTAATTTAAATTGTTTTTAATAAATATTTTAACATAAAATATAAATAATTGTTCATTTAGTTTCAACAGAAAATTTTCATTATACATAATTATAAGGAAACATTTACTCTACCATTTCTTCCAAATTAATCCCATTCCTTTTAAAATTAAATGCATTATAGTGAAAATTGTTAATTTCTCAAATTTCAATAGATTCATATTAATTAATTTAATTATATTAAAATATTTTCGACAGTATGTAATTAATTTAAATTTAACAATAAATTAACTATAAATATTTTAATTGCATCATAATTAAATAGTAACTACTCATGCATTGTTCTTAGAGAAACAAAATATATATTATTTTTGTGAAATATATTTGTTGAGTAAAGAATAAAAATTTGTAACATGATCCTAGTTCTTTATTAGGAAATGTTTTCTTCTTTTTTAATCCATTATAAAGTATATGTTTGATAGATAATGGAAATTAGTAAATAATTTGAAATGTGAAATGAATAATGTCAGATTTGTGTGATTTTGGCACATACATATATTTCTGGTAAAAATATTTATTGATATTTTTGACATTTATTGTTTGAGGTCAATTATTATTGTAAAAAAAATTATTTAAAAATTGAAAATATCAAAAATTGACATATTTTGGTGGAAAACGTATGTATGGATGACAATAAACGAGACGAATACAAATGTAATAAAATAAAACCAATGGAATCCCCAGAACAGTATTTAAAAAAACAAAAATAAATAAATAATTTAGTAGCTATGTGGGAAAACCTTACGATAAATGAGAAAATAATGAGATTGACCCTTTCTCCAAAATCAATAAAGAAATTAGTTTTTCTCAAAATAAATTAGCTGAACAGTATCGTTGGACAGGTTGAAAAGTCACCAGCCTGATTGTCTTGATTCAACAGAATATAATTCAAATAATTATTTTGTTGTTATTTAATTTGATTATTCGGTTGATAAAAATTGTAGGGGATAACTATCATAAAAGCAGAGACAACAACGATCAATTACTTGTTTGCCGAAGAACGAATTAAACAATAAAGTTAAAGTAAAGTAGACTCTAAATCAAAGTTCTAATCAAATCGAAATCTTCTGAGAAATTTAAAAAACTAATGAAATTTTTATTCACTTTCTTCTCATCAATAACATTTCAATGAATATACACTTCTCAGTACATTTTTCTTCTTCATTTAGTAATTCTACCTCCAATATTACTTCAATAAATAATCCATTAATGAATAATTCTGCTTCTATTTTCCCACTTCAATGATGATTTTTAACACCCGAGAATATTGATTTGATTGCTAATTTTATCAAACTTTTCTTAATCCTTTTTTTCTATATGCATTTCCTTGTTTAAATAAATATTCTCTTTCCATTCTACGCTACAATGAAGATTCTTACCGCTTTAGAATAATTTTTTTATCAAAACTCTTATCTTGTTTTGTGACAGTTTTGACTGATTTATATAATTTAAAAGTAATTTAATGATAAATTTGAGAGAGTTTATCATCAGTTATAATGACTTTAGTATTTTATTTGAGTAGCTGTTTAGGTAAATTTGTTGAGGTAAATAAATTTTACTGCTGATTCTAGCTGGTTTAAGGAAATATTTTTATGAATTTCTATCATTTTTGTGAATTTTATGTTGATTGAAAGAATATTTCAAATTTTAAAAATTTCATGGTAATTCTATGATAAATTTAGTAATATTAATTTCTTGATAATTTACTGTATTTTAATAGATTTGACTTGTTTTTAAGTTTTGTTTTGAATAACAATTATTTTTAATGACAGTAATCAAGTGACATGATAGATTATTTAATTTTGATGGTAGCAATGATTGTTATGTTATTGAATTTGACAAAATGAATTTTTCAATAACTGCTCATTTTATAATTTCTTCTAAGATGAACTTTCAGATTCATAGAAAATCTTATGCTAGGAAACCAGTTAATTTTATCAAGGACATATTGATGGTCAGATATATCTGAATTTTACTGGAAAATTAACGTAAAATTTTTATCACAATAAATCACGTTTGTTTGAGTATAAAATCAATCTTTACCCAACCCGCGTTTGGTAAAGACCAGTATTAGAAAACTAATTAATAATTAATGATTTAATTAATGATTAATTTTAACTACTACTGCTACTATTAATAATAATAATAATAATAATAATAATAATAATAATAATAATAATAATAATAATAATAATAATAATAATAATAATAATAATAATAATAATAAAAAATAATAATATTAATGTTGAGTCTTAATTAAATAAATATTAACGTCGGTGTATCTGACTCCACGTGTTCTGTAAAACAATTAGATAAACAACACTCAAAGTATATTTGTAATCAAATTCGTATAAACTACAATTTACAAAACTCCGAATATCGCAATAAAATGCCTGTTCTGACTAATCAATAAGTCTCGCTAGTAACCACTCTGGTTCTGCAACAATAATAACCTCCTTCTTGTCCTACTGTCGAGTTCTTCTTCCCTGCCTGAAGCAAAATACATATTGTTTCTGAATTTGACCTCCTTTATTTAGTTGAAATAATCGCCTTGATTAATGGTATTTCTACTATTTCATCTCCTTTTGACAAATTTTGACTCATAGCCTTTTTCTTCTTTTCTCCGTCGAAAGAAATAATTAATTTTTCCACCGTGTGTGCCTCTCGCGGTATTCTTTTCCCTGTTTCACCATTACTCATGTTGTCATGATAATGATTTCTTAGAATCCACTTTGTTTACTTTTCTTTCTGTTTACTTAACTCGAGTTTTCCTTAATTAATTAATTAATTAATTAATTAACGATTTTCTGTTTTCGTACGTTTTCTTGTATTTCGACACTTTCTAAACATATTATGATAAATCAATTCTCGCCATGATCTTTCCCATCATCTCATTTGCATCTGACCCGTTTTTCAAATTTTATTTTGATAATTTGTTGATCTCTTGATTTTGAATTTTCCAATTTTCCATTTTTAATTTCATCATTTTAAATTTAACAACCCCAACAATAATAATAATAGTAATAATATTAATTTAATGTTAATAATATATAATATATAAAAAATTAATAATATATAATAATATATAAATAATAATATATAAATGAAAGATTATTTTAATTTGGAAATTTTAGTGTTATGCAATTTCAATAGCAATTTATCAAGTGTAATTTTAACAATTTGGAGATTAAATAATCAAAATTTCAACGATGAAATATTTCATAAAATTTTCAATCTTTTTACAATATTTTCAATGATTCAACTTTATGTAAAATATTTATTAAAAGGATTAAATTGCTGACAAATATTTGCGTTAATTTTAAAATTTAATTTTACTTTTTTAATATACTTGTACATTATAATAATTACTTCAGTTAACATTTTTCTTTATTTGACTTTTAATTGTTCATTTTTGAATGCTAATTATCGTGATATAATTTCTCCGGACTTGTATTTGTATAGTTTCTGAATTGTAAATTGTTATTTGAAGAAACCGAAAAAAATTTCTGTGACAACAAAACACCAGAAAGATAGTAAGAATCTATAAAAGCCTTCACTAAATTGCCAGGAGTATTTACAAAATAACAATAAAAAATATCGTCAAAATAGAATAACAAAAGGAGCAACTATAGTGAAATAATAAACTTAAAGGAGCTTTATGGTTCATTAAACACTGTCAGTGTAATAATAAAATTTCTTCAGATTAGTGCAGAAAATAGCATTACGGAAATTATAGAACTAGTTCTGGAAAATGAATATATGTAGTCACATTTTCAATATTTAATCAAAATGAAACCTTGTTTAATTATATGAACAAGCCAAGCAAAAATATATTTTATATATTAAATAAAAACACATTTAATAAAAATTTTGTTTTACTTTTTAAATTAAATCTCCATTACCTTGATTTTAATTTAAAAACTAACGAAAACTGACCTGGAATCTTACATCATTTTTGTCATTAAATAATGAATAAAACTACTATTCGAAGATGAAGCAATCTTTTATCAAATGTTGGCCAATCAATCTTAGCTTTTTTATCACATACAATTGTGAATTCTTTGCCTATATTAGCTTCCGAGACCTTTATTAAACGACAACCATAATATCATATTTTCACAAATCTAAATAATTTTAAACTATTTTAATGATTTTAATAATTATAAACAAAATGAAATAATCAATAAAATGAATTAAAAATATATTGGGTTTAATTTGATTATGCCCCTTGTTTTGATTAAGTTCCCCATCTAATTGTATCACAGGAACAAAATGAGTATAAATTTAATTCACTCAATTAATTTCAAAATTTACAAATTAAAAAAATAAATATTTATTATTTCAATATATAAATTATAGTTTAATGTAAGTCCTATGACATAAAGCCCCTCCCCTTTTACACATTTAACATTTTGTTTTTAAAAATGTTTTTAAATTTTAAAAACTTATAAATACTCTGTATGTACTATGTACTATTAACTGAAAAAAATGTTCAAAATTCAAAGCTTAAAAATATTGAAAGTTTTTAATTTTACAAAACCTACCAAATGTTATATGACATTGAAAAGTTTGAAAAATTCCTTTCAACATTTTAATATCTCCCTTTGGTAATTAGAGTATTTTTCATGAAAAATCTGACTTTTGATATATTGTAGAACAGTGCTTCTTAAACTTTCTGATGTGGCGTACCGGCAGATGTTTTTTTTATTCGACAGGGACCGACTAGCCAATCTAGCTATGGCAAGAGGGAAATGGGAAAAAAAGCGACGACTAATCATGATGACATGAAGTCTTATTCAATTTAAGATCACTAATCATTGTCATGCAAGTCTTCCCATTGTGCCAGTAATCGGTAGCTTATTTGTGCCATTTAATTAATTGTTTATGACCCAAGAAAATATTAATTGAACATTCGTAATAGTATTCATTTATACTGGAAACATATAATGAATGTATAATAAAAAAATGTATTCTTATGCTGTATTCCAGGGGTGGCCATAAGGTCGATTGCGATCTACCGGTAGATCGCGAAGGATTTTTTAGTAGATCTTCATAAAAAAATATTTTTTATATAAATTTAGATTTTATATAAAATTTCTGTTTTATGCTTAAATATTTTGCCAATTTTCATGTTCTGTGTTCCATTTCTATGGTAATACTAAATAACATTTTTTAATTTTGATTTCACCATTTCCAAAATGTTATTTAGTTTAATTTAGTTTAATTTAATTTTGTTTATTTAGTTTAAATATTATGTAAGTATTAAAAAAGTAGATCGCATACACATTTTGGATGTGAATGTAGCTCTCCTAGAAAAATTAGTGGGCACCACTGCTGTATTCTTATGCTGTATTCTTATTAGATAAATAAACAAAAAATATCAGTCACATGACCCACCTGTTTCTCATGGCATGTAATTTTACATTTGTTTATTTTCCTTTGAAAATCTCTTCGCGTACCGGCACCGGTACGCGTACCACACTTTGAGTAGCACTGTTGTAGAACATCATAGGATTAGTATTTTTGTTGAGGTTTTAAAAGTAAATTATTAAATTATATAGTTCAGATTAAAAGGAAAACCCGAAATTGAATGGTGGTCAATCAGAGAAGCAATGGCAAAGATATGGCAAAAATATATTTACCTAAGATTTAATCATCATTAAATTTATTTTTAGGCCAATCATTAATATTATTATTACTCAAAACCTTTATATATAACCTTTAATAGC
>CAUHTR010004182.1:13642-38931 GCA_959609185.1 Schmidtea polychroa | reverse complement strand
CATTGCAGACGGAATGGATTGACCCACATTAGTTATCATTTTAAGTATACCAGTAAAGAAAATAAGTATTGCTAACTTTAATATCTTGTCGAAGAGTTTGAGTAATTACTGGGAATGAGTAACGTGCGAGGCGTTGTTAATTGGATCTTTAAATTCTATAATTAATATTCAAAGTTTCCAGTCTACAAAAGTTTTTAATGTATTTAAATAATTTAACTTGTATATTTAATATTTGGGACGATGTCATTGTTTGTAAAAATTTTTGTATAAAAACAATTTTTCATTTTTAAATTAAAATTTATTTTTTATATTAATTTTAAAAAATATTTTTTGTATGAGAATGTTAACTATTTTGTGTGTTTTTAAAATTAAAATAATTTTTATATGATAAAAAAAAATTTTTCAAAATTTTATTAAAATATCTTTTTGATGCAATTTGATTATGATTATTAGTTGTTAATTTGTTTGAATATTATTATTTTCATTTAGTTGTGATAAATACAATTCTTAGCCTCAAGAAGACTGTTAAACGGTCGAAATATATAGCAATGTTATATTTTTTTGTTTGTTCTCTATAAATAAATTTGGATAAAAAATCACAAAATTTAATAGTTTATTTAATGACAAAGATGAGCGTACTACCAAAATTTTAAAAATTAACAATATCATTATATTGTTATAAGAACTTTATTCAAATTTCACCACTGATTTCTCTTTAATTGACATTGCATTTATTTAAAAGCTTGACTATGAATCAGTAAATATATCGATGTTTTGTGATATATTTACTGATTCATAGTCAAGCTTTTAAATAAATATTAGTTTATGAAATTAATAAAGTTTTGTATTTTTCTGTAAAAATTCACAAACACCTTTAATTTTTAATTAAATTAGGAAATTCTTGTAGTTGATACCGATTCCAAACAAATTATTGAATTTCGGTAAATAAAAATATTGTTTATCACTTGACATAGAAAATTTTTTGATAATGTACTTTCAAGTGAAAGTCACACCACTTGACTTAGAAAAAATTTTGATAAAATAAAAATGCCTGGATAAATTTGAAATGAAAGATATGTTAAATCAAAGCTATCCTAAAATACAGATTGTTGCGTTGACTAAGGTTTCTAGCAAGAAAATAGATTTCTTTTGAATTTTTAAAGGGACTCAGTTGTTGTCATCTATATATGTATAAAATGTGACTGTTTGTGTGTCACGTCGGATTAATAAAATATTAATATTTTTAGTTATATGAGTTATATAATACCGTCATAGACTGATTTAATTTACCAATGGTTTTAAAATGTAAAATTTTTCATTAAAATACAAAATTTACTCAAATTTCTGTAAACATTTATGACATTATTACCTAAGTGGGTATTTATTATTTTTAATACTGTTTATTTTAATTTTTTAATATAAAATACTTCTATCACTGTCTCAAGATCGAACTGTACATTTTATAATTCTTACTTAAAATACAATTAATAGAATTATTTAAATTAGTTACCTATACATAAATGCTAGTGTTAAATAATTATTATTTTCTTTAATAATATAAATGAAGAACAAATATTTAACTTATTTATCAATTCTGACTTTTTGTAAAGACAAATAATAGAATTTTATTCAGAAATTAATCAAATACAAATTTAACTCCTTGTTTAAATATGCTCTATAAAATTATAACAGTTTAAATCAGTTAGCAATTATAAAGTTAAATTAAAATAAGATTTATTTAACAAAAAACATTGATATTGCTGTAACAAATATTTTATAAAAATTAATTTCACATTATAAATTTACTTTATTTTTTTAACATTTCCGTAAGAGTTTGGATATACAAATTATTTTAGCTAATTTCAAGAAATTTCATTATTTCTTTCATAACGTTTCTATAGTAGATGGGATTTCATGAAAAAACAGACTATGATTAAACAGAACATGGAAAAACATTTAAATATTTAATTAAATAATATTAAAATTATGAATCCGTTTCTTTAAGACGAAATTAAAAAAGGACTAAATATTGACTTTTTTACAGGACCTTTTTAAAAAATATATTTAAATGCCATTCAAAGAGTTTCGATTAGTCTTAGCTCTTTTCAGCAAATCTATCTTTATGTTATGCACAAATACTGTGTAAAATTATTGGAGGCTGCCTATTCAACGTAAAACTTCATTTTATCCTCTTGATTCTCGTAGTCCTGAACACCTATTGCTACCTTGTTTGAAAGTGACGAATACTTCTTTTAATCTCTGGGCGACCTGTTTGTAATATTAGTCGCTTACAAGCTATGTCTTCCCTCAATCATTCGAATTGATTCCAAATGCTTGGTTGACTGCAATGGAACAACAAGTTTAAAATGCTGTGAAAGACCTCATAACAATTTGTAGTTTTAGGACAGTTCTCAGCAGCAGTATCAAAATGATTCAAAATTTGAATTGAAAAAAGAGGTGCTCTTCTGGGAGTTTCTTCAATATAAGTTGAATAGAAATATGTGAGAATTTCATTGTAATGATCTTCATTCGGAAATGTGGCAGCTAGTTGGTTAAAAACAGTTCTTATGTCTTGTATTGGCATAAAAAAACGTCAATATCTGACTCGTACACTGTTTTCAAATCAACGCTATTGACCTTCCTAATTAAACTCTGGCAAAGATGAAAGTAGCACCCTTTTATTTTTGTTTGAGGAAAACAAATTGGGCGACATGCCTTCTCAAAGTCCAGCATAATCTTTCCAAGCATTAGATTAGGCAACAATTGTTTCAATATGTCAAACATTTTGTTTTATGTATCTTTATTTTTTTCTTTGAAAAGAAAATATATACAAGGCGGATCTGAATTACCAATTTTAACATGCCATTTATACAACAGGGCGGATACATTACAGTTTTTACCATGGCCTCGAATGTGCAAAGTATGTAGATATGACCCATCTACACATGTCTCATCCACACCACTACCCCCTTGGAGATATTCCAGGCCAACTCGGAATTTTATAACGGACAAGAAAAGATATAGTCTATATATAGAAAAAAATGCATAGTTTCCATGCAAATGATCTCGTAAATCTCTAAATTTACGCCATAATTTAAAAAACTTCTATATATTATGATGATGACACCAGTCTTATATTATAGAATTAAAATCGTATACTTCAACACACGTCGAGACAATGGATAACATCAGCATCAAATGCCATAATATAACATCATTCATATCATTCAAACATATGAAATCTTATATTATAGAAATAAAATCATATTCTTCAACAGACGGTGGGAAAATGAACAAAAGTTTTAATAAAATATTTAGAAATTTTTTTTTAAAATATGAAAGTACTTTAAAGTGAAGGTCACATCACTTGACTTAGAAAAATTTTTGATAAAATAAAAATGCCTGGATAAATTTGAAAATTTTAAGGTCAGACCACTTAGAAATATTTATATAAAAATACTTGGAAAAAATCAACAAATTACTAGAAAAAATCACATAGGATGTTTACAAAATATTTCTAACTCAAAAATCTCCAAAATAAAATAAATATCCGGTTACGACCCTGAAAATGAAAATTAAATATAAAAAAAGATTTTTAAAAAAGAAAAATATAAAATATGACAACAACAAATAATAAAGTTAAGTTAAAATAGTTCACCTTAAATAGGAATGTAAAGCAAATGATAAAATAGTTTTAAAATAATAATAATACAAAATTAACACGTTAGCTGCCACAATGTTAAGAAAAAAATGTCCTTCTGGGTCAAGTTCGGCTAATATTACTTGTATTACTTGTATCCACGTGGCTAAATATAATGGGGTAAGTGAGGCACGACTTGCATGTCTCATGGCAGCTAACATATTAAGTAACCTTATGCGTAGCTAGTACAGCGGGATTTTTAAGGAAAACAATTCAGTGTCAAGAAAACAGAATAATTTTCTGATTAGTATTTGTTTTCTTATGTAGGACTCCTATCAATTTCTGGAGCGGAGATGATCAGAAAATTAATTGGATCTACTGAAAATTACCAACCAATTTTCATTAAATAAATTTTATGTTAAATTTATTAATGGTTTTATTTTAATTTTAGTAATCTTTATTCATCTATAACATTCGGTATAATGAGTAAGCATACCCTATTGTAACATCCGTTTTTTGTTTTAATTAAATAGTAATTAAAGTTTGCCTTGTTATGAAAAGGTTGAAGGAATTAAAAATTCGATATTATTTATGAAAAATTAACTTTAGAAAGGAAATCCAAAAACACGAATCAATTATAATTATGGGCAATTATTGTTAAACCATCGATAAAATTCACAAACAATGTTTATGTAATATTAATTAATGTAAGGATTATAAAGGGGCCGTCCATAAATGACGTCACGCACTTATGGGGGAGGGGGTCAGACATTTGTGACGATGTGTGACGAATGGGAGGGGGTTTGAGAAATGTGACGTCACATTAAAAAAATATTATGATTATTATTTAAACACGTCAAATTAGACAAATTATTTATTTAAATACTCAAGATTGGTACTTAAATTGTAATAAAACGTTTTCCCATTTAACAAGGATATAAAATAACTTACACGACCTAAAGAGAGGACAAACCATTGTTGCCACTTAAATAATAATTAGTTACCGTCCTATTATTATGTAGGTAGCTTTTTACTCATTTGGTAAGCGTGCAAATTTTAACGCGTACGTGTTGGCATATCCTACAAAGAACAAACAGATTTGCCAAGAAGAACTGGTTAAAAAGTGGAATCAAATAAAAAATGATACAGATTTACAAGTTAAAGTTGATCACTGGCTGCAAGAATTAAAGGCGATTTACACCACAAAAGAAGGGGAGGGGTGTCAAAAATCGCCCAAAATCGCGTGACGTCATTTATGGACGGCCCCAAAATTTAAATTAAGAATAATTTAAAATTTTAAACTTAGAAAAATATTTACAGGTAAATAAAATATTAAAATTCGGATTGCAAATTTTAAAAAATTAATGAGTTCAAATTTTTTATATAGAAAAATCGCAAGTGAATTCTTTACATGAAATCCCGCTCGAAACTATTGCAATACCATTTACAATTGAGGATGGTCATATTTGGTCCACGTTTGTAGTTAAGAGTATTTAAAGCTGACATGTCTTAATTTCAGTAAAAAGTATTTTCTTATTATATAATATGAGTAGTAAGAATTCTAGCAAACTTTGACGATAATAACCTTTCAAAGCCATTACAGTATCATTAAAAATATGTCAAGGTAATCAAATATAGTTTAATTGAATCATTTGATTTAATTTATAATTTTATTACTTTTATCTATTAGACTTATTACGTATTATAATTAACCAGTTTGCGGACGGTAGCCAGCACTGCTGGCCACGAATTTTGTTCCAGACGTTCTACAATGTATAATGGCCAGCTGTGCTGGCCAAACTTTAAAAATATAATACCACGATATCGGGCATTCGTATACTAAAAATTTATGCTAAAATATATACTACTTATTAAAATTAATTCCGTCCGCAAACGGTTAAAATATTATTAATTATAAATAAATAATTTAAATAATTACATGTAAATTTATTTTCTAGAAAATTATCAAATTAGAAAATGTATTTTATTTAAATATCAAGGAGTCTATTTCCATTAAATCCAAGATCTAAATATCTTCTCGTGTTTCGAAAAAAGTTACCAAAGGACAGATTCTCGTCATTATACATTGAATCAATAACTTTTTCCACATATTAAAATACATCTTTGTTTTGAGCTAGAGGTTTAAAATCTAGACCATCTAGGCGGCTGCCTAGTGTGCCCGATTTTAGGGAGCATTGCACTAAGAAGTACGTCAAAATATTTTATCCCTTTACAAACGATAAATAATAAATTGATCGCGTCTAAATATAGATATTTTCTGTGTGCACGGAATAAAACCATTTATGATACAGGTTGGTGTGTACACCAATTATAGATGACTCATCATTTGTAATGAAATAGAGTTAATTTATAGGATTATTTATTTTAGTCATTTATTTATTTATAATTAATTTTTTTAGGATTTTTATGTATTAATTAATAAACATTTGGATTTATTTCGATACGTGAGTTCTATTATTTTTAAAGTAATTAATTAATAAATGACTTTACTTATACAATACGTAACCAAAGATTTATTCCCTTATTATTAAAGATATAAAAAATACTGCTTCTGTTTTATTCATCCTTTTATATGTCGCCAATATGTACGTATAGGTAAATATTTTTTTGTGTACACCAGACCATGGGATAAATTAAAATTGCTACGTATAAACATAATTTTATTTTGTTAAATTCCTTTGTCTTTCATCTGTTTTAGAAACCGGAAATAACCAATTAAAATATCGGACTACAACTTTGCCTGTCGAATTACAAATTCTTCCAATTGGATGGGGAATTTATAATTTTATGGTTTTAGCGACATTATATACTGTTGCATAGATATCGCATAGATACTTGTATAACCATATAAAAAAGTTAAAATATAAGTAAAGCGAGTGAATTTTTCGCATCGGATTTGTCAGTGACGCAGTAATAACATTGTTAGTATTTTCTGATTTGAACTTTTTACAAGTTTTTCCCGAAAAAAAATATTTTTTCGATTTTTTTTATTTTTTCGTTACTGTAATTGTTTTTTTACGAACCGAGTATTAGCAAGATCGTGTTCTATGAGAGCGCGTTCTACTGAGAGATTGCTGTATTTAATGTCTTATTGGTATAAAATATGTAAAATAATGAAATTAATTAAAATCTATGTCGGAAACTGGGCTGAAATTAAAAAAAAACAAAGATTTATATTGTATTTTAAATTATATTTTTCGAAATCCTAGTCAAAAAACATAATATAAAGTTACGCTTAAGATAATGAAATTTTAAAAAGAAATTTGTTAATTATTCAATTTTATTAAAATTGCCTTTTCGTCATTATTTTTTTAAATTAAAAGAATTACAAATTTCTTAGACCGATAAAAGATATGTTTGATTTAATTTAAAATAAATTTAATATTTCTAATTATAATTTTCTAAATTTGATAAATTTCTTTTAAAATTTTAATTATTAGAGAAATAATTTATAACAGTTGTTTTAATTTTCAGGTCTTTTGAATATTTCTTATTTATTTTACAAAATGTCGTAATTTTTTTAAATATAAAATATCGTATTTTATGAATTAATTTGTAAATTTATTTAATTAGATTTTGTAGATAATGGAAATGGCTTTAATGCAAAATGAATCAAAAGAATTTGAAGAAGAAGATCCAGAAGGTGGACCATATAAAAAAGGAAATATAATCAAAGTTTGGGGTAATAAGGAATCGATGAATTTAAATAGCATGATTTTGACAAATATTTTGCAATCACCATATTATAAAAACCAGTTGTCTGAGTTAACTACTTATTATGAAGTTATTGATGAAATATATTATAGAGTAATAAAAATGATTGTACATCCTAGTATTATTAATCAATAGGTTAAACATCTTGAGCCCTGGGAAAAAGGCAGTAGAAAAATTGGCGGCCAAACAGGTATGTGCGGAGGAGTGCGTGGCGTTGGTGCAGGTGGAATTGTTTCAACCCCATTTTGCATATTGTATAAATTATTCACTTTAAAGCTTACGAGAAGTCAATTACGGGGAATGATAGATCATTCAGATTCACCATATATCCGAGCTTTAGGATTTATGTATATCAGGTTTACAATCAAATTTAATGGAGTATGATTGATCCATTAAATATAGATTTGCTTTACCACCCGAAGAATTTTGGGCCTGGTTCTCCATTTATCTCGACGATGAAGAGGTAATTCATTTAAAATTTTATTAATTTGCTTTAGAGAAATTTATTAATTATTTTAAATTATCATTAGTTTATTAGTTCAAACATGAATTAGTGATTTATTGCTGACATCAAATACATATTTTTTAGTAACAAACTGAAACTGATTTTTTAAATTCTGAATTCATTCGTAAATTGGTATTTGTAATATATGTCAATTTATATTTCAATATTTTTTAATATACATTTTATAATGATAATCACGAGGAGTATATATAGAAGCTGCAATTGTCATATTTGTGAACACCCATAGCCAGCAATAATCGGATATTTCATCGATAGCGAAACAGAAAATGTTAGTGATAATTGCTCATATATGCAACAAATAGCGCATATAATGCTTGCCCCACTCCTTAATCCAAAATAGGCCTGTTTAATGAAAATTGGCGGATCATTTAAAACCTAAAAACTCCGACTGCAAAAAAAATTTATTGTAAAGAAATTATGACTTTTAATAAATGTTATGAGCATTTATCAGTCCACTCGGACATGAATTATTTTGGACAATTATCGATTAATTTCACTCTAAATGAGTTTTAAGAACCTATGAACTTGAATTGGTTTTCATTTTTTAAGAAAATTTAACTTGTTTGTTGGTAACAAAAAGAAATTTTCATAAATTATAAAACATTTCAAAATTTTAGTTTACTTTGAAAAAGAAATTTTATTGCCCACATTACCATTAAGGTGAAATTAAGTCGTAAATCTAACAGAATTATAAATGCTCATAACATTTATTGTTTAGGTCATAATTTCTTGGCAAAAAATTTTATTCGATAGGATTTTTTAGTTTTACATTGAATATGCCTAATTTGAATTGAAGGGTGGGGCAAGTATTAGATACGCTATTTGTTGCATAGCTGAGCGTTTATGTCACTAACAATTATCTCTTTCGCTATCGATGAAATATTCAATTATGGGTGTTCTAGAAGCTGCTGCAATTGCCATATTTGTGATTTTTAACGCAATGGATAAATGGAATATTTGATAACCAACAATTCAGGAATTGGACGCCAAGGCGGGAGGTGGCTGTACAATGACTATTGGTGAAATGGTTGAGCGTCTACTGACAAAGCTAGACTGGTTCTCGACACTTTTCCCCAGAATTCCGGTGCCTATTCAGAAAAAAATTGAGGAAAGAATGAAGGATTATCGGGCTAAAAAGTTGAAAAATGAAGCTGAATCGAAAATGGTGAAAGAAATGCTGAGCAGTGAAGGAAATGAAATCGATGGGATTCCTAACCGTAGCGTGTCTAAGGAAGTAGATAGGGAGGATAAGCATAGGCGACATAGAGATGAACCAGATAGACATCACAGGAAAAGGTGAGTTTGATGCGTACAATATATGATATTTAATAATTATAAGGTCCAAGTCGAGAAGCCGCAGTTCGCACCATCGAAGTTCTCGGCACAGTACCAAGAGTCACAAAAGTCATAAAAAGCACAAAAAGCATAAGCGAAATCATGATGATCATCACCGACAATCGCAAAGTAGAGATTGAAATTACTGCTATTTTAAAGTTTATTGTTAATAAAATGTTTCGTATTTATTTGATTGCTTCCTTTATTTTATGTTAGTGGGATTTTGAAAATTTACTTGCGATTGATTGTTGATTTGATGATTTTTCGGAATCAGCTGGACTATGGGGTTTATTGATTTCATATGGGAGACTTGTTTGGATTTTAATAGTTTTGTTGGTTTCGAAGGGGGATCATTATTGTGACTAGATGGGTTTTGGTTTTCTTCATGTACAACCATTGCGCAGTTGCTACCATGGCAACCTATCAATCACAACATTACATTACACTAAAAAACGACATTGTAAGTAATATAATTTAACAGAAAAAATAATATTTCTAATTAAAAGTTACAAATAAACAACTAAAATTATTAAAAAGTAATATCCATTTAAAATATAACCAAAAAGTTGAACAGAATGAACCGATCAAGATAAAATCAGTAAAGATCAACAAATATTAACGGTAGCGGAAATAAAATTTAAAGTAGAAGTAGAAAATTGTTTACAGCTTTTCGTTGAATGATTTCTTGCGCGTTGATGAGAATTGAGGATTACTTCATCTTGTAATTTATCTGTGGACAGATTTGTTGTAGACTTTCTCATAGGAACTTTCTGGTAGGCAGACAGATCCAAACTGTCGGACACTATCACCGTTGACTGATGCTTATTACAATCATTAGGCCTTTCTCCATTTAGTGAATTGAATTCTTTAATGTGTTCCGCCAATTTACCTAAACTTACATTGTTAATCGTTTGATATTTCCTGGAATGCAATTTCGAGTTGTTCGCCATCTGACTTATGCCGTTTTGTCTGTCGATTTTATCGATCGCCATAGATGAATTGCTTGAAGTCCTTTCGATCCCAGCATTACCAAATGGAACTAAACCTGGAGAGAAAATATTCGATTTCCTTATTGGTTCGTGCCCGGTGAACGCTGAGTTGGTTGATAAATAGCAAATGTTATTTATATTATTTTCACATTCCATTTTGTAGTTCTGGTGATCAGGATAAGATTGTAAATTCTGATTTTGCTCTTGTAAATTTGACAATGATGAACTTTTGACAGAATTGATACAAACGGTTTCTGAATGAGGAAGTTCTGATTGATTGTGAAATGCTGTCAGGTTTAGGTTATTGATGCCGGAATAGATCTTAATAAATTAAAAGCATTATTACAATTTATTTCACTTATTTTTAATAAGAATAATACAACATGATAACCAAGCCTTAAGGACATATTGGTATGGGGTCAACTTATGGTAAATTTTCTCCTTAACTCAATCATTGTGGTCATGAACATTTTAATTTAAAATTTCAAGCATGCTGTATTATTATTGAGTTATTATCGTTGTTTCGTAAGAATTTGATTATAATCCGACAAAGGACAAACTCAACTATTGTACACCTAAATCCGAAATATAAGTTTCTATAATCTAAAAAAAATCGATAAAATTATAGTATAGGAACACTCAAACTTACCTTACCTGCGTGTAAAAATTTAATGTTCGAAAGTTAAGTCTTTATATAGGAATTGAGAGAGTGACATAAAAATAATTTTACATACAGCACACATAATATAAAATTTTTTATTGCGTTTTTTATTCTGAAAGTTAAAAGTAATTGTTAACATATTGTTAACATATCATTATTTTTAATATACTAAAAAATCATGGGAAAAAAAATTTCAGATTTTGAATCGGACAACTCTACTTTGAGCTTTCGAGAAAATGACGACGAAAACATCATAAGATCTATTTATAAATTATTTTTGAAGTTAATATTCCTTTAGATTTTCATATATTTCTCTGGAAACGCTACCTTTTTATGAAGGTGAAGATCTGACAATGTAAGAATTTTTTCATTTAATTACAAATAATTAAAATATTTTACAGTATATTTCTTGTTAAACGACTTTGTGTGAAGGTAGCATTTCTAATATTCAACAAGGTCCATCGACATCTTTGGATTTTTGCAGAAAAAAATTCGAAAATCGTAAATTTTAATAACTTGTTTAAAAAAAATAAGATTTTCATAGAATTACAAAAAATGACAAAATTCGTCTTATCAATGAGCTGGAGAAAGAAGATTACAAAAACTTAAAAAGACTATTTTATCCACTTCTTTCCTAGATGTCTTAAAAAATTAATGTGGTTGGTGATTTCTTTATTTATTTATAGTTAAAAATATATCTAACTTAAATTATATCGAAATAATTCCAAATAAATTCATAAAATGTTATAAAAATCCTTAAAAAAACCTGAAAATTAATTAAAAATAATTTATAATCAAAATGTTGACTAAAAGTAATATTTGAGAGCTTAAATAATGATCTCATAATTATATAAAACAAAATTCAAGCTTTACAAGTTACTTAAATTTAAAAACTTACTTGTAAAACCATTAAGAAAATTGAATAAATGAAGTAAATCACTTCACACTCTCATAAATGGCGAGTCATCCACTGATGCATACACCAACGTGTATTATAAACTTTTATATTTCGGATTTAGGTGTAAAATTGCCTAGAATCTTTGTTAATCAATTATTTAAGTTCATCTTAACAAATTTTCACCATGTCTATAAAGTTTAAGAATTTTGTTTACTAATTCTATCAATTAATCACTTAGTTTATATTTCTTAAATAACATTGCTTAGGGACACCTTGTCGAATTGATATTATTATATTCGTGTAAATCTTTTCATTTGCTACTTCCCCGAAAAATATTAATTTAAAATTTTTTGTACTTATAACTTATATTTAATTTCTCATTACATAATTCTCTGAGCATTTTACATTAACTAACATACTAATAATGTGTCCATTATGGAATACTACGATACAGTAGTAACTCACTATTTTTATTTTTTTAACTGGAAGAGTGTAAATTGCATATTAACATTTTTATAAAGACTGTATATTATTTAACTCAGTAGATCATATTGTACGAAACTTACAATTTACAACTATACATTTTATGGGAAAAAAAGACGAAAAATAAAAGAAGAAAAGATGGAAAAAGAAGCAAAAAACACTTTAATTTTTTCTCTGCTTCCTTTTTTGAAAATGTTAAAGTGTTACATTAGAGAATTTGCAGTATCATTTTCATCATTTGTTGTCTCAACTGTCACAAAAAGGGCGTTTCATTAATTTTGATGCACACTTCAGAGTGGAAGTTCGTGGGACTGAAGCTGTATCGAGTCATTCGATGAGATCAAAAAGAGTTTCGTCCATTCTTTGATCCATATATGTTCTCTAATAATTCTACGCTTATAGCGGAAGAGCTCTGAGATATTTTTTCTCGTACAAACTGAAGGGAAAACACAGCCTTGGAAAAAGATGCATCTCTTTTTCCCAATTCCAAAACTGCCAATTCAACGGGTGTCAGGATGTCGACAAAAGATTTTAACATTTCTATGTTGATTTATTTTAACATTTCTTCATCACCAAGATCGCTTAATGCTGCTTTAATAGGGTCAAAGTATCGATGAAAATATTGATCATTTGAACGATCGTATTCCACCTGGTTTTGACATCAAGTTGTAGCTTCAGTTTTTCATTAAGTAGCTTTTGTTAAGTTTTTTCTTCTCCTTCTCTTGCATCGACATCGATAAGGCCAAAGGCAGCGTTTATTTCTTGTATTTTATTAAGCAACAGATCAGTTTTGAGTGACGAAAGCCGAAACAAAATTACAATTCTTCACACAGAGGCAAGAATCGCATCAATATTCTCGTTGAGAAAAATTTCTTCATTGGCCCCATCATCCAAATCAAAATCTTCATCAAAGTTGTCGTCAAATACTTCAGTTTGATTTTCAATGGCTTCATTGGTGTCGCGCAATTTTTCCTTTTTCTTGTAGAAAGTCTAAGTGACTCCCAGATGAAAGCATGATTTAAACATACTTGATAGACAAAATGATTTAATCTGCTAAATTTCAAAATAATAGACGCTCCATCACCAGTTGCAGCCACAATATTGTGCGTGAGATTGATACCAAAAGCCAACAAATGGTTTTCAACAGATTAAAACAATATTTCTGTTTACAACTGCTAATAATTCGCACTATTCACAAATTCAAAACACCTCACCTGACCGAATCAGCGTGATAGAGAAATTTCCGAGTCGTGGCATCGACCCATTCGTCAAGAGTAAAAGAAAATAAAAGACCATTTTCTTTATCAACAGAGATTAGTTCTATCACAGCTGCTTTTACTTGATCGTAGAACTTGTGGACCAGACCCATAACATGGGTTTCACATTTTGGTAAGTGATAACCTTTCGAAATGAAAGCTTCAAGAATGAACTTCGACTTCGTTATGCCTCGGATTGAAAATCCATTAACAGCTGCAAGTTCAGTGACGAGACATTCCAAGGATTTTCGCTGCATAAATGGCAATGAAGACGGTTGAGCTTTATTGGCAGTCTTAATTCAACTTTCTGGATGTGATGATTTCACATTAATGCTGTGAATTATTGACAAATGACGAGTCATCGTAGATATGTTTGGAACTCCTTCTTTTGCATTTTTACAAATTGTGCATGTTGCTCCGACTCGCTTAATGTAATACTTCCAGACCCAACATTCCTTCTCGTTTGTTGATGAAATTATGGCGGTTAAATATTTGAAATTTTATTAAAATCAATGCAAAAATAATTAGAAATTAAGTTATTTACTTAACATTTGTGATTTTTATTAAAATTAGCTGCTATTTCACTAAGTTTCTTTTAAATTTTAGTTTTTTGTAGCCAGCAGGAAATTGGGAAAATCAATATGTAAACACACATTCTCAAACACTTTTACTTATGCAAATTTTTGAAAATGTATTGGACTTTTAATTAAAAAAACCGTTACTTTAGGCTCGAAGCCGGTCGGGCCATAAAGGTCGGGCTAGAGTACTCGATTTTGGACAAAAACATCAAGCTCGAGATTAGCTCTAGCCGAAACTCTGCTATATTTGGTACATAATTTATTTATAGTAACTTTTTTTATTTAGTAACGGCTACCATTTTATCAAACACAATTCCAACAATATTACGTGGCCGGTGGAAATAATTATAATAATAATAAATTATGAAACCTGACAATTACTCTTGGAATCATCAACTGTTAAAACGCTTTGAGAAGAGATAGAAGTGGTCTGTTCAATCTAAATAAATTAGATAGTTATAAAAATGAATAAATTAAAAACAAAAAGCCTTGTTATTATGAATAAATTATATTTTTATTTATATTCTTATGCCAGGCATGGCCGGAGTTGGTAATACAAATAACGGATTCTGAAATTCCCAAATTAATACTAACCCGCCCGTCTGTATGTTATATCATCGTAAAGCGTAATAATTTTGCAACGCGGTCCAAGATTTATGTGCAATACGAATTGGAAGCCTAGCACGTTTAAGTTCTTTCAGGATCTTGAAGTCTAGTATGTCACTGATGAATGGGATATTCAGATAAAATATTTCGTTTTTTGTATTATCTCCCTAGATCTTTTTGGGGGTAAAATTCATTCTTTCAATGTCCTTACCTTGATATCCGTTTCTGTGTAGGATTTCATTGAAGTTTAATTGTTGTTTATAGTTCTCGTTTTCTTCAGTACATCGATTGGGTATCCTTTGTTTCTCGTTTTTTATGACGTGTACTTTCTGTAAGTATGGAAGCGCTGATCTTTGGTGCATAAATACTTCTTTGAGAGCTGGTATTCTTAAGAACCCGTATGCTTGGAGTATCTGTTTCTATTTTAATTTTTAAATCCAGGGAAACATCTTCACATCCCTTGCTTATTAATTTGGTCACAGAAAATCTGTAAACTTGTAAACATGGCGTATGAAAAATTATAATCACCTCTGCGGACAAAAAATTAGTCGATACACAGAAAGTGCATCCGATTACTTTACTTATTTTTTGTCGGATGTCTTAAATTTGAATAATATAAACAGCACAGGCTTTGTGGTATCCAGTGCAAATTTCAATAGTAGACAAGTTTCGAGCTTTTGGCTCTCATCAGTACTATGCAGGAGACGCGAAGATTTGTCTTCGGCAATGTCATTTTCTATCAAATATTAGGATTGCCAAGAGTGATAGTATGTTACTATAAGATGTTTGCTGAGATTTAAACAAATGATTTAGATTTTTATAAAAGTGGTAAATTGTCGGCTGAAACTACTCCTTATATACTAATTTATTAATGAATTCGACAAATGTTTTTGATTGTTTTTATTATTGTTATTTTCATTTCAAATTCCAATCTATTTGATTGGTTAATTTCATTTTTTGTTTTAATTCTTTGTTTTTAGATTAAATTATTTCTTCTTTTGTTTTCTGATTGATCGAATATTGATTCTGATTGATCCCGTGGATAAGGTGATATTTTTTGCTATTTTGCCTTTTTTCGATGATTTATTTTGTATTTTCATGTGTTTTAAAATACATTTCATGTGCAAATGCTAGCGTTATTGATTTTATTAATTTTGTTTTAATTGGTGTTTTAATTAATTTTAAATAACTATGCTTTTTCTTTGGTGTATGGCGTCGTCTTTTTCTCATTTAATTATTATTGATTAAAACAAAAAAGAAAAATTTAGAAGCTGTTTCTCGGGCTTTGCCCAACAATAACATTAACTCAATTTTATAACTTATAAGCATTAAAATTTAATAAGTTGTTAATTCGAACGCTAATAAGGAATTGCCCATAAAGGACATCCGCAAGTTAGCATTTATGTTAAATTTTGTTTTAAGGTGATTTTGTGTATTCCAGTATGTTTAATATTTTGAAATTGTCAACGGATTTTAATATGGGTGATTTATTTATATAGGGGTCAAATACAAAATTAATACGACATAGATTTGACATGCATCACATAGCACCAACCAATTATGAATAGATCCAGATGTCGTATAGTATCTCAGTCTATGAAATTTATTTTTCTGTTCGATGAAAATTTTAGTTCTACGTCATGAATAAAGAGTAGGCTTTTTAAGAAAGAACTTTCTATATATTTATTCTTTGTTTTGATGAGATCAGTGAGCTTATTGAGAGCACTACATATTACCAAACCTAGTATAGAATTCTGTAAATGCAATATTGCGGACGTTCACAACCGCAGGGGGGGATAAGCAACATTCGGATAATAGTGGACAAGAGGGTGGCAGGTAATGATAATCTGCGCACGCTCTTTATGGACAATCCCTAATCATGAAATGACTGGAAATACTTTTTAAATAGATATTTTAAAAGATGCTCTGAAATTGGTATTATAACTAATATAGTCATTGGTAAAAGATACATATTTTGACTTTTTAAAAAGGTTAAAGAAAGGAGGACAATACATATAAAATATTAATGGCCAACCAAATTATTATAAACTTATTATTACACTTAGTTGCTATTAAGTTTAAAATATTGACTTAATATGGAGCTGTTTTACTTATTTAGACAAAGCTTTAACTTAAATATACAGGACAAAAAGCATTTTCCTGAGACAGTCCTCAGGTGACAAGGATGTAAAACATGCAAACGGCAATTTATACCTAATTTAAAATATGAAGACTGACGAACAGCTTTTTCCGACAGAAACAAGCTGTAGGTTTCCGCAGTTTATCTGAGGTCATCTGAGTTTGGTAAGGTAAATGCCCTCGGACGCCAACACGCGTAATATCAACCTATTGTAGAAAGAGAATTTGAAACATAAAACTGGCACAGGTTTTGAGTTACTGCATCGGGAGCGAGGGTTTTGCGGTTGAGGAACATGTCATTACAATATCAAAAGTTTTCTGAATTTTCTCAATATTTTTGGTGTTCTTATTGAAAAATAATTTAATAAACCTACTACTTCGAAATCTTTTTCCAACATCATGACATCTTCAAAAGCTTCTTTGAATTCATCTTCTTCCATTCCTTCAGCAACATACCAATGGAAAAATGATTTATGCATATACATCAACATAAATTTGTGATTTAATCTACTAACAACTTGTTTGACAGCCGTGGTATTACAGAGAAGAGTTAGCGATCGAGAACTGTAAGAGATCCCACTTCCTGGAACCGCAATCATTGGTTGGTAGTTTATTCCAATCTACCAAATATCAATTGAATAAACATAATGAACGATAAAATATTGTGCCACAGATAAACCATTTGCCTTCATTAACCATGAGTTTTCATCACATAACACATAAAAAAATGATTGTGATTTACCATTAAATTAAATCCAAAAAATTATTTAAAAATTCATTAAAATTCCAGGTTTTTACAGTTTTGGTAATTCGCCTTAACCGTTTGCGGAATGTAGACCAGCACCGCTGGCCACAAATTTTGTTCCAGACGTTCAACAATGTATGCTGACCAAACTTTAAAAAATTCATTCCACGATATCGGGCATTCGTATACTACTTATTAAAACAAACTTGCCTTTTTTGCAGTTCATGCTCATTTTTACAATTGTAGTGCCTATTTGAAATATAAATTTATCTTTATATTCTATTTATAACTTGTAAGTAAAATATATTGCTTAAACAAAATAAATTATTCTGAGAAAGAAATATTTTACTGAATGTCATAACATTTTATATTGTTATTTTCCTAAAATTTTATTTAAAAATTCACCATTTGAAATTATTAATTTAGCCAGTATTACAGGTTTATACTTCTAGTTTGGAATAATGTATAATATTGTTACGCGTTATCATCCTTTGACAAATTATGTAAGAAATTTGCATTTTACTTGGTGTTTCACGTCATAGTAAGCATTTCTTTAAAGAATAATGTAATGCAAATTTTACATTTTTTCTGTGGAGTATAAAAAGGAAAAATGAGAAATTAATACTTCGCAACCATGTATCAATCAAATGAAGTTATATCTGATGGAATTGGAAGAATAACTGTATTAACCCTTTGAAACCGGGCGACATATACGTTTTTGACTTTTCATTAAACTCGGGGAACATATATAAACGTTTGAGTTTAAATAAAGTAAAAATCACGTTTTTTAGTACTTTAACATTAGAAAACAGTATTTTTTCAACTGCATAAAATAAAATATGGCCTGTGAATTTAGCAAAATTTTATTGATATTTTAAAATTAAAAAAATTTGACGAAATTCTCAGGTCTCGAAGAGTTAAATAAACAGATTTTTATTATTTTATTCTATTTAGAACATTATTTATATACATTTAAAGTAATAACATAAAAAAACCTTGTAACCAGTTGGACACCAGTCGACCCATTGTTGATTCTTAAACGCTTTTTGGTAGCTTATAGCATCATTTACTTCTCGAACATTAACATCTCCTCGATACAGCATGCAGCAACTCATATAAATCCCATGGGACGGATCAGTCTCTGCCATTTGATTTTCTTTTGGAAAGGCATCAAATGTAATTTCTCTGGTTGACATGCCTTTCAATGACAATAAATATATTTTGTTGGTAAGATGCTTTGTACAAACGAATGTGTGTGTAATAAGGATATTGATAATAATTATATAAATAACTTGATAAATGTTTGCACAACTGAGGTTAGGGTACCAGTAGAGTTTCGGACGAGCCTAAGCTCAAGCTCGAAGGCAAAATTCGGCGAGCTTACAATTTTTTAATCCTCTTTTTCATTTAAGTAATTATTTTTATACTAAAGTTTCTTATTTTCAAATAATTGTATATTATTTCAAATTACAGGAGAAATTAGGTTGACATTCACATCATTTCTTTATTTAAATGAGCATGCTACTTTATTTTTTAAACATACGATTAGATAGCTTTTAATAATTTGTTAAATTATCCCCTTTATTTTTGATATTGAAGTTTAATGCAACTCAACCCTAATAACGATCAGTTAAATTTTAAATTTCGCAGGTTTATTGGTTTGCATAAAAAATCACGTTTTTTAGTATTTTAACATTAAAAAACAGTTTTTCTTCAACTGCATAAAATAAAATATGGCCTCTGAATTTAGCGAAACTTTATTGATATTTTAAAATTAAAAAAATTTGACGAAATTCTCCGCTCTCGAAGAGTTAAATAAACAGATTTTTATTATTTTATTCTATTTAGAACATTATTTATATACATTTAAAGTATATAAATAATGTTCTAATACGATTAATACTTTGGTTGGTTGTTTTATTCCTTTAAAACATCAAAGTAAGTTTAAAATTTTGATATGATTTATATTATTTATATTTATAAGCGTTTTTTAAAAACCCATGTCTCAACAAACAAAATCTGCAGTCTGGAGATATTTCAAACAAGATGGTCAAAATCGTGCTAGTTGTAGTTTGTGCCCACAAAAGACACTAATTTCCTGTAATCAATCCAATAAAACAACGATGCGTAGGCACTTAAAAACTGTTCATAAAATTGAACTGTACAACGATGAGACAGAAGTGGAAAGCAAGAAAATGAAAACCATGGATTCTTTTATGACAAAATCTTCACTCGAGGAAATCGTTTCCAAATTTGCTTCTATTGATGGAACTTCAATACGATATATTAGAAATTCAGAATTTATAAGACATTCAATATCTACTCGAGGCTACAAACATCCGAAATATGAGTCCGATGTTATGAATCTCATTACAAATTTCGCCGAAAAAATTCAGAAAAAATATGAGGAAATAAAAAAAGAATTGTCTGAAGGCAAAAGATACTCAATTACACTTGATGAATGGACAAGTGGAAGAAATCGACGATACATTATTAATTAGAATATATTTATTTCCGAAGATTTAAGTCTCGGACTTTTAAGAATTTTAGGAAGTAGCAATGCGGAAAAACTGGTTGATTTTTAATAAACACAAAGAAAATAATACAATAAATAATAAAATAAAAATTTACTGTAGTGCGAAATCTTAGACTGGGCTAAAAATGGAGAGAAACTAACCAAAGGAAAATGAATTCTAGGATAAGGTACAAGATTAGTCTGGTAATCTATGATATTTGTGTTTATAGGTCCTTCAAATCTCAAGGAACACGTCATGCCACTTATCACCTAAATTGTATACTTATTTTTAATGTATGTATTGCATCGTAAATACTTCACCTGCGCGGCCATTCTATTCAAATGCGTAAAATAAGGTGCATCAACCAAAAGATTATTAGAACAAATCTTATACAGGGATTCATTTTCAAAGAAGATAGCTACGTCAGCGTTCTCCATTGGAGTATGTAGTGCTAATACTGCGTTATATGGTTCAACAACTGAAACGCTCAATGTAGGACTTGGAAAGACTCCAAATTCAACTTTAGTTCTTTTGGAATATTCAACCGATAAATATTCTAGTAGCACTAAAATATTTTATTGACAAGTCTTTGCATATTGTCATAATTATACTTGACGTGAATCCAGACCCAGTGCCACCTCCAAAGGAATGATGAGCCATAAATGCTTGAACTTTGTCGCAGTTTTCCACTAATTTTCGAGTATTCCTAATCACTTCTTTAATGGCTAATTTGCCACACGAATAAAACCCCCGGGCAAAATTATTAGAGGCATCCTCATTACCACCGATAAGAGTTTCTGGGTGGAACAATTGTCGATATCTACCGACTTTGATTTCATCTATAGAAATTAGCTGTTGAAACCTTTTAGACTTTAAACGTTTTAAAAAACCTAGCACTGTCGGTTCTAAATCGATGAGAAGACTTCTTGGAACAAATTGGCCACTTCGCGATTCAGAAAAGAAGTTGTAAAACGAAGAATCATCAGGAACACTATCATCATAAAATCTTCCATCGGGGGAAATTGAATGTTCTAAACAGTAAAGTTCCCAACTAGCGCTTGCAATTTGACAACCGCATTGCCCGATGAAAAATGTAATAATTTGTCCCTGGAATAATCATAATGATATTCAGACATTTTACTTACTTACTCCCATTTGTCTTTAAAATAATTGAAAATAATTGAATTAATATTGATTGTTAGAATTATTCAATATAATTAAAAAATTAAAATTCTTTTTGGGTATATATGAGTGATTCTTAACACGTTGATTGCAACATCAGTCACTTGTGACTAGCGCTTGCCAACCCAGAGGGGATGTGGTAGTCATTTGTGACTGAAGCTAATGATCAGAATATTAACTAAAAATGATTAAATAATAATGAAAGTTCTATTTTACCCATTTGGATTAAGCGCGCATAGCACCACCCTAATACTTCCATTTAAAAAATTTAAAAAAAAACAGAAATTAAAAAGAAGAGAAAATATTGAAACTAAACGGTGCGATAAAATTGATTTCAATGAGAAAGATTTAAATTATACTGATTGAATTCAAGTCAAAGCAAAATAGAATTCAATTCAATTTACCAAATTATTGAGTCAGATCGGCGGCTGTTGATTGTTAAGTGTCTGGGAATTATAAACGTAGAGTTATTCCTCACGTAGTGTTGTAATAAGCTCTATGTAATTACCAATTAAAGTATTGGTCTTGTTATAATTCGTGTGATTAATTGTTATTTTGTGGATCAGATAAAACACGCTTTGGAGTCAGAAATTTGATTGGTAACTTTTAAATATTACTACCAACCAAATAACTCAACATAAACAACTTTTTCTACGAATTCCAATCAATTTTATAATAATATATTCATATTCTTCTGATCATTTTCTCTCTCATATATGTTTATCCGAAAATATTAAATTTTCATTTTTAACATTATTAGGATTCTCATCCGTGAGAACATCCGTTTTCAAATCACTAAATAATTCCATATATTTTATTTAATAAATTATATTCTCAAAAACTTGTCTCTTCTTATTTTTGTTATTTAAACAAATTTCAGTTTTTCTTAAAATATTTTCTTGATAAAAATATTTTTTAAAAATGATAAATTTCGTTCTTTTTAAAATATTTTTCAATAACAATATATTTTAAATTTTAACAAAATTTCTAACTAATCTTTAAGAATCTTTCAACTTCCTCATAAACATTTTTTAATTAATTTTAAAAATTCATTTTTTGCGATTTTGCGTTAAATTTTATATTTTAATTGTTTTGCACACAATTTTATGTTTCAATATTAATCTTTAATAAGCTCAACATCAGTAACAAAAAGAGAGGGTCCTAATGAGGTCACATTGATATTTTATTTCTCAGTGTAATGTTTGGTTAGTGAGGTGACTATTTTACCTTAACAACTAACTATCCATGCAATCCCCATAACGAAAACCTCAGTCTTTATTGCTATCTTTATGAATATTCACTCATTCACCCATCACTCCTCTTTAGCCATATCACTCTCATTCATTCCATTGGTTTTGTCACAGAAATCTAAACTCATTCATTTGAGTTAATACCAAATTCATAACCAATTCATATGCTAATCTGGAACTTGGGATCTGAGTTTGCAATTCATCCATTTTCTACATGGATGTTCACACGTTATATAAACATCTTGGGCATCATCAGTAAAATAGCACGATCGTAAAAGGGAATCTGGCTTCATAAAACTATGATGTTCAAATCTGCGATGCGCAATTATATATATTTGTTCTTAACTGGAGTAAATTTTTCTCTATTTCCTGATAATGTGTTCTCAATTTAAATATTTCTCGTGACCCTGCGACGCTGAGGCACAGTTTGTTATAATTTTCTGTGCAGGTTAACACAGAGCGTTTCAACATTTCGTCGAACCCTTCTTAAGCCCACACACTAGTACGGAACATCCAACAAAATAACCTGTAAAAAGTTGCTTTCTTATATAGCAGGGGTGGGCACGCATGAGGTCCTAGAGAGCCACATGGCTCATCAAAGAGCCGCACTTGCCCAACCCCTGGTATATAGTGTAGTGAGACATGTATTATTTAAATATTGCTTATAAAAAGAATCAAACAAGGTAGAATGTAATAAGGAAATATTAAATTTTGATTCTAAATACCGCCATCGAATGACACTATAAATTTTAATTCTGTTTACACCTATTTTGTGACACAGGTAAAAATGAACTAACCATGAAAATACAATTGCAACAAAAATTTTTTTTTAAAAATTCAGTTGAAAAAATTTCAAAATAAAAAAAATCGAATTCAATTTTCAAATTCAATTATCAAAAATTCAATTATCAAAGAGCCGCAGTTTACTCAACGAAGAGCCGCATTTGCCCACCGTTGTTATATAGTATATTCGAGGGTTAATATAACAATATGCATTAAAGTAAAATAAAAATAAAAACTAGATTCAAAATATCTAAATATCAAAATATTTCTCAAATTGTGCACATGTCAAAAACAAGATTTTGTGATTATTTAAATAATTCGTCAGATTTTAGCTATTTTTTTTACCTCGGCTTATATACGGGTACTTGATTTTGGACAAAAAATTGACTATAAAAACTCACTTCGGCTTATATACGGATCGCCTTATACACGAGTATATACGGTAATATAATTAACATAACAAAATCCATTAAATAAAAAAACATTTATTCTTAACTTTAATCAAAATTCTGGTAAATACTCGTAGAAAAAGTTCGCTTAGAATTTTATGCAGTAAATTTATGTAGTAAAACAAAATCTAATTTTATTAATTTTATTTAATTTTCTTATTATTTATTCAATTTAATCAACATTTTTCATCCTTGTTGGGGTTAGTACTAAAACCAAAAGAAATAATATATATAAAATACAAAATTAATTAAAATTTACTAAAAATCGAAAATCAATATTGAACTGAGGAAAGGGGTATGGTTAAACGCAAAATTGAAAGACAAACTCAGAAATTATAATGAAAATTTAATAATGGGTTCGCACGGAAAGTTATAACGAAAAAAACAAATTACCGTATTACTTCGAATATAAACCGCGCTAAGGTTTTAACACTTTAAAATTGGAAAAAAAATCAACCTCGAATTTAAGCCACAAGAGGTTTATTGATAGGTATTATAAATACGATAAAGTAAAAATAAAAATAAGAATTCGACTTTTTATAAACTGCTTATTACTTCGAATATAAGCACATTAAAATGTAAGTAAAAAGTGCGGCTTATATTTGAGGTAATACGGTAATTAAAGTTAATTATTCCGTAAAGGGGAAGTCCTAACTAATGTGAAGCCTGAGCCCATGGGAAACACGAGCGCTTAAGATAACCCGAACTGCATTGAGACCCAACTGATTAGATAGGAAAGCGAAATCACCGAGTGCCAATACGAGGTAAACAAATTAGAATGATTTAATAACTCTCAAAATATTTACCAAAGATTCCTGAAAGCTAATTATTTACAATAATCCTAAATTCTGTAGATGATTGCCATCTCAAAAAAATTATAAACAGAGAACTCAAAAACAGACAAGCCACTAGTAGGTCGAAAAAACAAGAAAGAAATCGAGTGAATAAGTCAGATAGCGATTGGAAGACAAAATTTAGTAATTGAAAACAGTTTCAACTCTTGTACCAGAAAAGGTAATTGTCCCTTGGTTTTTCTACCTTCACGAGCAATATTTAATTGAGAAAAAGATACAAATCTAGTGACGAATCGTTATTTGGTATGAAAATAAAGTTATTCTGTGTTGGATTTCGATTTATTTGATTAAATAAGAACACGAGGAGTCAGAAAAAAACCAACTTGCAAAATAATAACCCAACAACCTTTTTTAATCATTTAATTTTAATTTTCATCATCGCCATGATAGATTACACTAATTTTTTACATTTTATTTATTTTTTAATCATGTTTTTACGAATTTATCACTTTTTTAAAAAACAATGTGTTAAATTTATATTTATTTTATTCCTTTTATTTTCTATAATTTGTCGGTCCGTCTTTTAGTTCCATCGACAAAAGTTTAAATTTACCAACACTGTCAATTTGACATAGGTATAAATATTTGAATTTCAATAAAAAGTAATCGTTATCGTAAAATACTTTATATTAACCTCTTACCAGTGATTTATTTTGTTGAAATG
>CAUHTR010004182.1:0-13632 GCA_959609185.1 Schmidtea polychroa | reverse complement strand
TATATATATATATATATATATAAAATACCCCCCCCCCCTCTATATCTATAAAAATAATATATATAATGGATTCATCCTGCGTACGCGCCTGGATGGTAGTGAAATATTACGTTTCTCACACATGTTGACGATAAATACGGTTTAAATCTAATTCAAAAATGCATTTGCAACAAAACCATTTGTATTTATTAAATTAATATTAAATTTGTAAATTTTAATTTAAATATTACTTTAATTTAAATATTTTATCTTTAAATATTGGGTATTATGCTTCAATAATTATAATGTGTTTGAATTTATCACTGAACAAGTAGTTATAGTTTAATTGGATGAAATTATTTAAATGTTAACTTTAATAAATTTTACAATAAAATAAATAAAATAAATAATTTCCTAATGGAAAATGATGCAGTAATTGGAAATATTGTTTTACGCGTATTTGATTTTGTGAAACTTATTGACACAGAATTTGATAAAATTCATTAACAGGTTCATGAAGATTTGAATAGGTTGCAAGAAAAATTAAAGACCAAAGAAACGCAAAACAACATAAATGTAGCTGATATCAAAGATTTAATTTCGACAACACAAACTGGTTTGCAGGTAAATTTGATTGTGAGTTTGATATAAGAGAATTTCACTGAAAATTATCGAAAAGAAACGAGCCGAAGAAATATTGAATCATTTGAATAGTCGAGTGACAAGCTCGTCGACAATCGACAATTCCGGACAGAAAAGACGAATCTCGGCATCTTTATCGATTAATCAAGAAAAGTTAAAGCAATTGCAAGAAATGTAAAAGTTGTTTGTTGGTCGAAATAAAATTGAATGATATTCGGTTGATTGTAGAAATCTAAATGACGAGATGAGACAGACAGAAATGTTGGCCTGGAACTATGCTAGTCCGGGTGAAAATGTAAGCTTGCTGATTTCTGGGGGTATCTAAGATTATTTTGCATTACTAGATGAGAGGGGGATGGTAAAGGCTTATAATTGATTAAATTCATGGCTTTGCATTTGTGAGCTTCCTTTATGTTGGGTCAAAATGAATCTGTTCTTTTTTCCTTTTATCTTTTCCTTATTAATATTTTTAATTTTTTAATTTATGGAGGTTTGAGTGCAGAGAGAGCTGGAGGCAACTGGTTTATACTGTGCGGTTAAGATTATTTAAATCTGCTCTCATTTGATAACATTTCTACTTGTTTCAGTTAGCTCTAAAGCTCTCTTTTAACGTCTATCACAATTCTAACCACCCTGGAAATCAACAGCCCAAGCTGTTTATACGTTCGGCAATTACCAGTGAACATATAAATATGATCAGTTTTATTGAATTTGTTTAGAGTTTGATGACGACAACTGAAACGTTGATATATAAATTGAAAAAGTCGTGTTTCATACTCTCTTTCAAGGCAAAAAAGTTGATTGCATGAGAACTCTAAATTAAACAATCTGGATCTAGTTAAATTATTAAGGATTATAATTCACTTGAAAAGGCAGTGCCGAAAATTCGTGAGTATCAACAAACATCGATATATTACTGATTAATAGTCTTCAAACTCTCTTTTTCTTTTTAATAAATAAATTATTAAGGGTTTCTATAATACCGTATATACTCGCGTATAAGTTGAGAAATTTACGTCAAATTTTCAAGTCAAAATAGCCACTTCGACTTATACGAGGGTCAAAAAACGTACAAATTAAGTTTTAATGAAATCATTAAACCTTTTTTTTATTTTTGTTACTTCGAATTATACGCGGGTTTCCAATTTAGGACTTAAAAACCTCTTAAAATTTACTCGACTAATACGCGAGTATACGATACTTCACTAAGAATATATATTTTTAAATATCTACCTAGAAAATAATTCAATTTAATCCAGGTAAAAAAAGAAATGGCTTTGAAAAGTCTATCAAATCCTCACAATAAAATGAACCGCTACTTTGCCAATGAAATGTATGGGATTCAATTGCCATTAATTCACGAAAAGTCAACTATGAAAGTAAGTTTAATCTAAAATTCTATCTAAGTTAATTAAATACATCTGTAAAATCTGTAAAATCCGATGACATTTTGTCCGGCCGCCGTAAAATCATTTAATTTTTCAAAACTGCCTTTTTAAGAATTATTTATTATAAAAATAACACTTGAAAAAGACTCAAAAATTTTCGTTAAATAAAAAATCATTGATCCAGTCAAAATCAGTCAAAAAAGAATAAGTTTATTGGAATAATTATTTTAATAAAGAATTCTTTTTACTTTCATTGATAAAATTATTATTGTTTTTAATTTTAAAGTGATGATTACTTGGTAGCAGCATTAATTAAAATTTTAACAATTAAATGATAATTTAAGCCTTTTGCTGCAAATAATATATTTAATACTGATGGGTTATTGGGTTGGTAGTTATATTTAAAAGTTACCTATCAAATCTCTGACTCCAAAGCGTGTTTTATCTTATCCACAAAATAACAATTCTCGAATAATATAAACCTTTATTGATTATCACAATTGATTACACGAATTATAACAACACCATCAATTTAACACTCAAGTCAAATTAGAGTCACATACAAAATTTCAGCACCCTAGGTCCAACGGTGGGAATTCTATGGGTAACAAACAAACACACTTTCATCTTTATATATTATATAAGACAGTTCTAAAAGAATAATAATAACAGGAATGATTTCTGGTTTCCTTATGTTTCTGATTTATATAATTTATTTTTATGTTTTTATGTTGCATTTTTTGGCGCAAAATCCTGTTTTTTTAAAACTTTTTCAATTCTTTTTAGGCTATCTATCAAAATTATTTCTTCTGTATTTTATATTCTTTTATAACAAGATCGATAGTTTACATTTAAAAAAAATATAGAGGAAATTGAAAAGATCAATGGTGAAAAAGATAAAGATATTCCTATTTCAATATAATCCTATTGGAATTTTAGACCCAAAATTCAGATGCCATTCAGAAAGGTTCGATGGTGAAAAAACTAGAAAAATTGCCGTTGGAAACAAATAAGTTTTACAATGTAAGCGTACACGTTTTAATTAAAATAATACTAATTTCTTAAAATTAGAACACGAAACCTTCCAAAATTACAGAATTTGATGCACGGAAAGGATTACTGAATCTCATCGAACGAGGTTTAATACCACCGAATGCTAAAATTACATTCGACCCCCCGCCAATAAATAACGGCACAGTTCCTATCTTATCTGCATCCATGAAAAACAGAGTAATTGTACCTGCTGGCGCCAATGGTAAAGAATTTTATTATAACATTTGGAAAATTCATCTTACAGTTAATTTCTTAATCCTTAAGTACTTTAAGATCTTTCAAATGACACATTTTCAAGTTTAATACATTGTAAAATTTTATACATACAGCCGATTTCATCCAACTTTTTTGAATTTTCCCTACGTATGCTAAAGTAATGTATATTTGAAGATGGATAATATATTAGGGGTGGGATTTGAAATGTATTGAAATGTATTGTACCACTATGATTTTACGATGAGTATTTGTGTAAAACGGCCTAAAATGGCAATCATTTTTCTATGTTCTAAAAAAAGGTCACCCTCCATTACGAATTTAAAATATAACTAATAAATAAAGATAAACTAGACACTAAATACTAATATTTATTTTTAAATACATAAAGGTCACCTAGTATTTGAAAATAGAAACCTTAAATTTAATGTTCTTTCTGACTTACATAAGTCCTTCAAATCCTGTAGCACATTGATTGCCCTCTCGGCACATATGTTGGATCGAGGTGTGTCTATTGGTGACGGTGCCTGACTCCAAAAGTTTATAACTGATTTTTTTGCTTTATTTTACTTCTCACAAATACCAATCAGCATTTCATAGGAACTAGGCTCATATTTCTGGTCTCTGAACCAAAAGAAGCTCCACCTTACGACGATTTCACACGCATCCACCATTCTTTGGTCAAGTCTTGTTCCCGGACAGAGCAAAAAGGTCAAAAACAGGTAAATTGCACGGGAATTCCATCTTACATTCGAGAGATTAGGAAGTCTAACAGGTAGGTTGACCTTAGGTAAATGATCATTTTCTTTGAAGTACTCATAAACTTCAATAAGGTGGTGAAGTAATTTCATTTCATCTCTCCATCCTTTACTTTGAACACACAGTAAAACACCGTTGTTTACAAATGTAGCTTTTAATTTATTGTAAAAAGAATAAATCTTTTTTACAAAGAAATAATTAATATCTGGTTCTAGAGTTTTTTCATCAAATATATCATTGAACGCATATTTCAAGACGGCATCAAGTATGTGTTGTTGGCATCCAATAAACACGGGTTCTTCTGTCTGAAGTCTGAAAATTACACTTGTTTTCTTACCAGTGTTGACAGCAGTTGTGTCTGCTACAATCATTTTAATTGAATGCAATAGATTAAACTCATTAATAACATTCATAATTCCGTCAAAAATTGGCTCAACTTGTCCACTTGATAAAATAAGGACACCTATACGGACTTCTCGGTCTTTATTTTTTATCAATATCACCTGATGCTCAACTCCTTTCCCATCAACCTTATCCGTGATGTGCTTGCCATCAAAATGGAGCCTCCACCCTTTCTTTTGTATTTCCTGTTGATATGGTTTTTTCAGTTTGTCAGCGGCATTGATAGTTGCCGTGGAAACTCCGGAAACTGATGGCGACGATATGTTTATTGTCGAGTTTTCTTTTAAAGGTTTACAAATACTTGTCGCTTTTCTGATGGGTTCTTATGTAGTGGCAACAATATCTACAGCTGCTTTTGTATCGTTAGATGTTTATTCATTTTTTCAATCTAATCATGTTCTGATAATATTGTATATCATGAATTAGTTTGGCAATATCACGTAAATGTAATGTTTCATGATATATATCATGAGAACACTGCTGGTCACGATTTTTGCTCCAGATATTCAACAATGTATAAAAAATCATACCACGATATCGGGCATTCACATATTAAAAAGTTTGCTAAAAAATAATATATTAATAAATTAATTCCGTCCGCAAATGGTTAAAATTTTATATTTTGCTGTTCTTTAATTAAATTATTTACACTGGTTTATGTTCAATTTAAAATTTCTTGTTTTTAATACAGAAGGGAGCTCGTTATTACTTTCTTTTCTGGGCTCCAAATTCTTTTATAATTATCAATATATATATATATATATATATATATATATATATATATAATGCATCCAATATTATAATTTAGACCAAGGTTATAGTGTAGCATGTTATCATCTTGACGAAACTGGGGGAACTGGCAATGATTTTCTTGATGATGATGTACCTGAACAGAAAGGTGTCGAATTGGAAAAAGTAAACCTAAATTCCAATGAGAAAGCTATTCCTGGAATGTCAAATATAATGAAAAATGTTATTAAAGCCCACAATACGAAACTGAAAGAAATTGAAGCTGACAATAATAAATTGAAAAAGTCAATTCTCCTTCGAAATAACCGCGATAGACCTACGAATTTCAAGTCAATTAAAACAATTCAATTCAATAATGATGTAAGCTCTATATTATATATTATATTAATGTATAAATAAATAATTCAACAAACTGCATCAAATAAAACATACAATTTTCTATAAATTACCGCAAATCAAAATTCAATTCTAAAATCTGCAATATTAAAGCAAAGATGTGTTAGAAGATGCACGAACACTGAAGATTTTAAAACTTAAACACTACATAATTGGGACAAATAAATATAGGATAAATATACATGTAGACAATAATCAATAATATCTATGTGATTAATGGAATAAACATTATTATATTGTGATAATAACTTATATTTGATTATTACCAATTTGGATGTGATTGATCAACTTATTTATTTATGTTATTAAGCTGTAATTATATATTTTATTTTTATTGATTTATTGGTTCTTGGTGATATCTTATATTAAAAATAAATCCATTTACAATTCTATTTAAAGTTATGAATAATACTAATATATTCTTATTTTAATTTTCTAAGCGTTGTTATTATTTGTTAGTTGTTACTTGTTGTTGTTGTTATTATTATTATTATTATTATTATTATTATTATTATTATTATTATTATTATTATTATTATTATTATTATTATTATTATTGCACATTTGCACAATTTGACAGAGAAACACATGAAAGAATTAGCGAATTGAAAAGAGATAGAGAGTTGATTTGTTAGTTACTTTTTTCTTTAATGACCAACAATGAACGGCAAATTCCTGCTAAACGCAAGATCAATGAAATCAATTTTTTCGTTTGTTGTTTTGAGTGCATTCAATTTTCAGAAAAAAATGTGTTTTGTTTGTTTTTCTTCTGCACTGGGCACAGGATTGTTTATTTTGTTTTGGATTTCACTAAGTGCGTTTAATTTTAAAAACAGAAATTTTATTTTGACAATTAACACGCGAAATGGAATGTCAACAGAAATTTCATATATAAGCTAACTGATTTCTCAGTCAAACCACCCTAAAATAAAAGCTTTCAAGAAGAATTGCAAATTCAGAATTTGATATTGCAATATAATTTCGAGTATACAAAAATTACATAACCTAGCTGAGGCCATAGCAAGTAGAGATATAACAAAGGGAACACAATAAGAAAGATCAAATAAAATATATAATTTATTTAAAAGGTGATTTTTATTTTTTTGTTTACAACTGTTATTGATAAAGTTTTTGAACCATTGTTTGTGTTCTTATTTATATAGGAACCACCAAGTTGAGATTTGAGAACCTCAACAGATGTTCATTACAAAAATTAAAATTTATTATAAAAAATAAAATTAAAAATTTTATTATTAATTGACTTAATTAATGTGTCGTAGGTGGAAGAAAAAGAAATTCCAACTTTTCGGAATGATAATGTGACAAAAGAAATGACTGTGGTAATTCATTTTTTACTTATATTTTTCAAAGTCATATTTGATCTGACACTGGTTAAATAATTATTAATTGCTAAAAATAATAATTTCAATTATTTTTTTATATTAATTTAGCCACCTCCAACGACTCCAGCCTCACAACTGTCAAAATCGAATATAGATACATATCATAAATTTGTAATGAAAGACGGAATATTGCGTCATGTCACGGATGATTTTATCAAATTCAAGCGACATTACTGTTTAGTTTGGGGCGGGTAAGTTAGTTATTATATCTCATAATCTTTGTTGAAAATGGAACCAAATTTATTAACATACCAAAATCTGACGTTATATTCAATAAAACAACATTACTAATTTCTCAATAATAATACTTATATAGTTATTTCATAGCTATAAATTTTTGGGGTCGCAAAATTTTAGCTTTATTTAACTTATTAACAATTAAAAAGGTAATCCTTCGGTAGTTGTAACTAACGATATAATTCAGAAAACCTTTGATTTGGGTTATACAGAGTGTTTTACATTTAATAACAAACTTCTAAAATTGAAGAATATATTAATAAATTATTAGTAAATCCTAGCTATAGCCTGTCAAAAATGACGGACTTTTGTTTAGATATTACATGCTATCTATCCAAATACACAATTTTCTCAAGATACTTGTATGTTCAAATTATTTTTATTATTAAACCTTATAATTTTCTAGGTCTTTGAGTGAGTATGTATGTTTGTCCATAACGCAATATCTCTTATTGATTTTATTTGAAGCTAATGTTTTGAATGAATCCCAATTAATTCTACATGTATCAAACTTCGATTCTCTGATTGACAAAACTGATCAAAACTAATTATCTACATTTTTAGTTTTACGTTAATAGATATTTTTTGTAGGATTTATGTAAATGAGTTTTAGCTTGTGCCACTTTGTGTAACTTTGTAGTGACTTTTTTCAAATTTCACCACTGATTTCTTTTCCATTGACATTGTATTTACTAAAACGCTTGACTAAGAATCAGTAAATATATCGATGCTTTATTCACTTGAAAATATTCACTTGAAAAAGGTAGTGCCGAAAATTCGTGAATATCAAAAACATCGATATATTTACTGCTTCATAGTCAAGCTTTTTAATAAATACAATGACAATCATTGATGACATTATTATACTAATCAATAATATATTAATATTATATTAATCAAATTAATCGATAATTTTACATTGGCATATAAATGTTGAGGATACCTAAATAATAATTCATAAAGAAATAAATAAAATTACCTGGGGGAAGATCGCCATGACAAACGGGATGATCTATAGAGACTCAGAAAAGAAAACGAAAGCGAAAAGAAATCAAAAATGAGAAAGAGAAAGGAAATAAAAGTTATCACACAGGAAAATAAAAATCAAGGTCAGTACTAATTAATTAGTACAAAAAGGAAAAGGAATTTTGAAATCAGGGGAAAAGGAAAACAACAATATCCTTATCTCGACAGCTTGCGAGTGATAATAGAATTGATGGGAGAAGGCGTTCGAACAAGAAAGGAAAAAGGGAAAAACAACTTGACATCTGTCAGAGATAAAAATGGGACAGTCGGGGAAAGCAGGAGATAGAAAGTGGAAAAACACTTGATTTTCTGGAGTGCCACAAGAGAAGCGAACTATATAAGGGAAAACTGGTGAACATGAAATTAGAACAAAAAGGGGAACAAAAAGAGACGACAAATTTAGAAGGGAAATTAGAGACGATTTGGAAGACGATTTGAGAAATAAAATTATTGGAGAAAATTAGACGTTGGACGAAACGTTGTTGGACAAACGATTGTCAAAATAATTGTAAAGGAAATAATTGTGGAAAATAATTATTGGAGAAAAGTTGAAGAAAAAAATTAGTTGAATAATAAAACGAAAAGAAGTTATTGATTATTTGAATAAAGTTTGAAAGAAAGTCAAAGAAAACAACCAGCTCAAAATCCCAGTTTAGAAACCAATCAGTAATTTTTGATCTTTTAATCCGGTGTTATACGAAAGTGCTATTCCTCACCGAGTGTTGTAATAAGCATTGTATAGTCACCCAGCAGAGTGTTGAATTTATTGCCAGTGTCAAGTGAAAGTTTATTTGTGAATTATATAAAGACACGCTTGGAGTCAGAGTAACATTAAATTTTATCACCAACTCAATAACCCAACATAAATTACTTTGAGTACATAGTGAGCTGATGGTTGGCGAATAAACGCCTGATAATGAGAGTTAAGGCGTCAAAATATATTGCAAATAAGTATTTTACAAATTGCGTTCTTTTATTTATTCAAATAAATTACAGTTGCTAGTTAATATTTTAATTGATTCTTAAGTCAGAATGATTATATATAAACTAGAACTTTATATTTCAGGATTGTTAGCATTATTGAAGCGTTGGAAAAGTTTTTGAAGAAATATTCCATCCCTCTCGCATTTGTCAATGGAGACAGGTATGTTCGGTTAGATTGTAGGGTTAATGTTCTTTCGTGGTGAATTTAGGGTCGCGGACTTATCAGTTGAATATGAACTGGAAATGAAGCCATCAGAAGAAGAATTATTATCTTGCTTAATTAATGCCAGAGATGTTATCGATTTGTTAAAAAGACCAGTTTCGTAAATTCAGATTTTGAGAATTATTTTTAATATGTAATAGGGACGCCGATTTATGGGACAGAACCGAAAAGATTGCGCTGCATTAGTTATCCAAAGCAAATGGAGAGCCTACGTAGCTCGGAAATTTTACCTAGAATATCGGTAAAAAATTATATTTATCCAGGATATTCAAAATTAACAATATTCTTGACAATTTTGTCAATTTAATTACATATTCCTTATAAATTCCTTCAAAAAAAACTTTTCAAACTTATCAATTATTTGGTGTCAGGCCAAATATTTTGAAACCTCTATAGTTATATTTAGTCACATATTTCATTGTCTATTTTTTTTGACAAACTAAAATCCCTTGACTGCTAGTCTGACGAATACGAAGAATAAATCGGATGTTAAAACATCAAGTTTGTCCATAAATTTTTACGAAGAATTTATACAGTTAATCACTGTGACACTTAATCCTGATACAAACTATTAGTTGAGACAGATAAACCCGGGAACTTTTTTTACGGGGCCACAATATATTTCTACATACACTCAATCAATTTACTGTAAATAACATAAAACTCTCCAATAATTATTAGTAATAATAACGGAGGCCTTAGGCATATCAATAACTGTCGCCCTATAATTTGTAATAAAAGTTAAAACAATACATATCTACAATAAAAACTAATTATCTCTTGTTTTTGTGAACTTATTGATTCAATAAGAAGCTCAATAAATTTTCTCCTTGATTTTTTGTCAGCAAAATCATCAATTATATCAGTAGAATCAATATTTAATGTAAAATGGCTTAAAGACAAGGCGTTTAAACGTTGTTTTCTTACAGTAGATCTTAAATACGTTTTCAATCTTTTCTTCAACGAAAAATTTTGATCTGCAGAGCAGTTAATCAAATGTGTACACAAAAATATTCTTAAAATTATATTTATATCTGGAAATACAGTTTCTAATTTTTACAGTTTACTAAGTTCTTTACTAAGTTTTCAGAAATTTCATTAGATTTCAAATATGAACTCAAGTGAACACTTTATTCCATAAAACATTAATCTAAATCGTTCTTGTACATACGGTATAAATTTTCTGCATTTTCCAAAATTTTATTAGGTGGGTATCCTGTGAAGTAGTTATCATAGAATTGTCCTATCAAATTTTTAGTTTAACTTTATTTGCATTTAAATAATGTATTATTTCTCTTTCCATATTTTCCGTTTTAAGTTCTACATTTCCCAAAACTTTCAAAAAATGTTCATCGGAAACTCCACCTTTTACACATCTAATAATAAATCAGTTTGCAATTAGTCAGGAGTATTGTCAACACTAGTCGAGTAATATTTTGCTTCTTTTACTTCCTAAAATATCTGTAGTTCTACTTTTTCGGTCATTAATATAATTATTGACGATAAATATGACGTTCTTCCTTTTTCTAGATTTTCAATTTTTTTAATAAGTGCAGCTAAAAACGGGACAAATACGCCAACTAATTCACATGGCATTAAAAAATTATCATTATTGATGTTTCCAATTATTTGAGTCTTTCTTCTTAAAAGCAATGTTTTCATATAATGCAAACAATCCGTTTGAGCACCTAATATTTTTTTCCTTTCAGAGTTTCTGAATTTAATAGTTCATTCCTATTTGACGTAGATTCACCTAACAATCACTGCTTTAGAACTGTTTCTAATTGTCAGCACTGATGTGATTTCGTGCTGAGATAAACATTCTGTTACATTTTCCTTTTAAGAATAACCTGTTGTTGCCAGTGCTGATCCACCACCTCCTGTCAATCGACAGAGAGCACAATAAATAGATTTGTTAATTTCCGAATATACTAGATAATTACGCTATATAAATTCACCATTTTGTAATCTTCGAAAAACACTTTCATTTAAATATCTTGCTACTTTCTCAGCACAAACATTCTTTGTTGACTAGAAATTTCTAGCGATGTTTTGATTAATGCAATTTTTATTATTAAATAAATATGTAATAGTAGAATTATAATACTGTTGCCATGTAGCAGGATCACGGTATATTTCAATGTTGGTGTGAAATACCGTTTCGTTATAGAAATACCGCTTCTTACCTGTTCTTGCATTACTGTTACCATCTAGTTTAGTTGTTTTCTAATGATTTAATCGAGTCTATTTTGTTTTTCTTTTGTTAGCTTTCTATTTTGATAACCGCTGAATTTTCTGTAAAAAAAACTACTCAAATGTAAAAATCTTAAATCTATATTTATCTTAATTCCTATTACATAAGTTAATTATGATTGTCAATAAATTTAAAATAAATTTTTATTATGCGATAAAAAGTTTAAAAAAATTATGCTTGATAAAATTTTTCAAAGAAAATAAAAATGAAGCACCCTTCTTTGGTTGACGCCCCTAGGAAGTTGCCTAGGTTGGCCTATATATATATATATATACTTCTTGCGTTCCTTTATTTTATTATACGTGTTTTATTTGTTCTCACTGTGTTGTGTACTTTACTTTGTATTGTTTAGTGCGGTTTTTATGCTATGTATTTCCTAGTCATTAAAATAAGCTCTCAATTTTTGGTTCTAGCCAAACATATATATATATATATTAAAAAGCTTGACTATAAATAAGTAAATATATCAATGTTTTTTGATATTAATTTCTTAAGTGGATATGACTGATATATACGTCATCAACTAAATTGACCTAAATTGACAAGATATTTGAAAAATATATCATAAATATTACTTTTGTTAACATATTATCTTAATAAATATAATCCAATAAGATATTATTTTATTTTTTGTAACACTACGCCCAAGACGTATATATACGCTAGCGGATAACAAAACTCGCCGCTGAGGATCGCATTTAGTTTGACGAAATAAACCACTTAAGAGGTTAACGAATTTTCGGCACTGCCTTTTTCAAGTGATTTTGATATTTTATTTATTAGAAATTTTTTGACTATGAATAAGTAAAGATAACTGATTCAGTCAAAAATTTTCTAATAAATACAATGTACATTGAAAAGAAATCAGAGGTGAAAATATATCAAAAGAAAATATAAGTAGTTTACATGTTCTCTAATATTTTTGTAATAACATTTAAACTACTTATTTAAATAAGTAGCTAATCCTAATATTTATAAGTATTTTTTCTAACAGCAACCCATACATAAAGTCAACATATAAATAAAGATAAAGAACGTTGTAAACGAAGACAGAACATATATATATATATATATATATATATATATATATATATATATATATATATATATATATATATATATATATATATATATATATATATATATATATATATATATATATATATATATATATATATATATATATATATATATATATATATATTACCTAATTTAGGCGCAAACGTTGGGCAGCTGGTGTAATTGCAATTCAGTGGATCTTGCACATGAAAATGACTCATGTTAAAGAAGAACTGCAAAAGATAAGAGTGAAGCACCTTGCGAATTTTAAATTACGATATAAAGTATGTTCTTATATTTATAATTTTCTTAATCTCAAGTTTCTAACAGTACTGTTATGTGTATGTTCTCAATAATGTCTTCGTACGCTTATATAGTTTGGGTTATAGTTTGTGTGCTATCTTGAGTAGATTATTAAGTTTTTATTAATGATTGTGTAAAAGAGAAATACTATAGAGCCCAGCCGAGTCTCCTATAAAAACTGTCTCGGGACAGCTGGGGTGAATGTATGTAGGGCGGCTACAATATAAATAATAATAAACCAACAACAACAATTATGTAACTTTAAACTTTTATTTACAAAATAATAATATGAAAAACCTTTAATTGCCAAGTTAGAGTTAGTTAAATTCTGAATTCAATTGCCGAGTTAGAGTTAGTTATATTTCGAAATCAATTTCTAAGTTCGTTAAATGCAAAGGATGAATGTTTTCAGATTTTCGCTTAATATACTTTTGTTATTTCTTAGGTTTTGTTTCAAATACTTCTTTTTTTCGTGATAAAGTGTATTTTCAAATTACTAATTTCCAAATTCTTTTTATTGCTTTTTTTATTTTTGATCAATTTTTTTATATACCGATAATT
>CAUHTR010004181.1:0-39257 GCA_959609185.1 Schmidtea polychroa | reverse complement strand
TCTCAAATCGTCTTCCAAATCGTTTTCAATTTTTCGTCACTCTGTTTCTAATTTTTCTTCTAATTTTGTTCTTCTTTCATGTTCACCAATTTTCCATTATATAGTTCGCTTCTCTTGTGGCACTCCAGATAATCAAGTGTTTTTCCACTTTCCTTCTCCTGCTTTCCCCGACTATGTCATTTTTATCTCTGACAGCTGTCAAGTTGTTTTTCCCTTTTTCCTTTCTTGTTTGGCCGCCTTCTCCCATCAATTCTATTATCACTGTCAAGCTGTCGAGATAAGGATATTGTTGTTTTCCTTTTTCCCCGATTTCAAAATTCCTTTTCCTTTTTGTACTAATTAATTAGTACTGACCTTGATTTTTATTTTCTTGTTTGACAACTTTTATTTCCTTTCTCTTTCTCATTTTTAATTTCTTTTCACTTCCGTTTTCTTTTCTGAGTCTCTATAGATCGTCACGTTTGTCATGGCGATCTTTCCTCTGGTAATTTTATTTATTTCTTTATGAATTATTATTTAGGTATCCTCAACATAGCGATGTTTTTTGATACTCACCAATTTTTGGAGCTTGAAAAAAGCAGTGTCGAAAATTGGTGAGTATCAAAAAACATCGATATATTACTGATTTATAGTCTTCAGGCTCTCCTTTTAATAAATTCAATGGAGAAAATTAATCAGTGGTGAAATTGGAAAAAAGGTTTATGGTAACATATGGTTGTTATTGTTAAATTAAATAATTATTAAATTGAATGATTTTAAATTTTAATATTTTCAAATTTCTATTTTTTATTTGCTTCTATTTAAAAATTAATTTGTTCATTAAATTATAATTTTTGTATTTCTTAACTAATAAAATTTTTTTATCAATAAAGTTATACAATTAATATAATTTACAAACATACTCAAAAATCAATATTTTCTATAGTTATTCTATCCTACCTGATGATGACAAGAAAACCGTCGAAAAACAAATGTTTGAGTGGAGCTTTCTTATAATAATAATTAATTAATTTTTTAAATGATAATATAAGTTTTCCGCATCAAGACTTTTATTATCATTTAATTCTTTAACATTGAATTAATGCTGCTACCAAAAAATAATTACTTAATAATGATAATAATGATAATAATAATAATAATAATAATAATAATAATAATAATAATAATAATAATAATAATAATAATAATAATAATAATAATAATAATAATAACAAAACATTAACCTGAGGTTAGCTTACAATTAAAACATTTCAAATAAAGTTTAATTTAATTAATGTTACAGGTGCCTTAAAATAAAATTTCTATTTGTTCTGTCATTTTAGTGGAAAATTTAATCATTTTGTTTTATAAAGACAAAAATTGCACTGATATTGTCAATCATTGCTCATAGGAAAATGTCTTGGTCGTTTTTCGTGTCATTCAATTCTTTAAATTTTATTTAAATTTATATTTCGTTTCTCTAGCAACAGCTTTGAAATATATTTTAATTTCTAACTTATTTGAAAATATTTTTGAATTTTATTGAAAAGTAGAATGACAGTATTTTAAAATAATTTTGCATAGATAATTTTGAAATTTATTTATTTAAACAGATTCATAACATTGAGATGTCAAGTTTATGGCAAGTTTATGTATTTTTGCAAATCTTTTTGGGAGAACTTCTTCATCTTTGAAACTTGCAAGGGTTTTATGCTTTATATTTTTATCTTTTTAGAGTAAATTAAAATCCTTTGGATTTTATATGTAGTTTTCAAAATATAATATCACTGTAGGATAACTGTAAATAATACTTATTTGAAATAATATTTAGGCATGTTGAATTTGTATGACTGCATATTACGTAATGGTTGTTTGAGTGTCAAAGGTGCGATATTGTATTATATATGTAGGTGTATCTTTCTCAGGATACTTACAATATAATTACTTCCGGCTGAGATATAACAAATTTTTACTAATAATAAATTTATGTCTCCAAAGTCTTATAACAATCACTAAATTTAACCCGACATTTATAATTTTATTTATGTAATTGTGAAGCGTTAATACCGGACTGAATTATAGAGAAACATGTATTGAATCTACATTCATTAACTAATATTTTCTGGTAATTGATTAAAATAAAGTAACAATGTTAGGTCTGTGCGATGTGAGGTTTTATCTACCTTATTCTTAAATGCTATCGACCCCACAGTGTAAATATTTTAAATGATTAAATCAAATTAATATTTCAAAACTAGTGTATATTTATGATGGTTAGATGGTTCCTATTTAGATAAGCAAGTTTTTGTCAAATCTGTGTATTGAATGCCATTTCCTTTTGAAAAGAATTACTTTAATACTAAAACCACCATAGGAATCATTTTGACGCTTTGTCACACGTCTCCTTATTATTTTGTTCTGAAAGTTGAACCTCGTGTGTTGAGATTCTGACATTTCATGAATTGTCGTTTACTTTTATTTTAGAAAGTATTTAACAAAATCAACTTCCTTTGAAGCCATAGATAAAAAATATCCTAAAACCTTCATGCAACGTCACTTTGACACCATCAAACAAGGTTTGTTAAATCATGAGATTTCACTCTGCATTTTTGAATTGATGACATATTCAAATCAGAAATATTTTGCCGTGTCAAGATTTGTTAGACGTACGCCTGAAGAAACTCTAAACCAAATTTGGAACATGAACAGGAATGAACCCAGTGATGAAGCTGATAACATCATTGAAGAAAATATATCAGAAGATGATTCCAATGAGGTAAACAAAGTTACTCGAATTTTTCTTATTCCATTTTATTTGCAAAATATACTAAATTTAGTCGAACACGCTAAGAGGCTGATTAACAAATTTTAAGTCATATGCTTTCAGTTTTGAATTAATTTTTTATATTTTTTTAGGGTAGAAGTACAAAAAGTAACACCAACAGTAGTTCAAATGAAATTGAGAGCAATGATGATATAATCATGCAGAAGTTAGGCAGTGCCTATGGAATACATCATATGTATGAAATATACTTTTAATTTCAGAAATGAAATGGGATGTATATCGGAGTATATGTTTCTTTCACTTGATATGAAGATGAAATGACGATTCTTAGCTGAAAATGTATTCAGAGGAAGATTAGGAGTTTTGTTATTGGGTAAAAAACATATTTCATCGGAGAAGGGCTGCTTTTCACTGTTAATTCTACTGGATGATTATATTGTTCGCCGCATTTTACACTGCACTGAAGCCGAAAATAGATTGTTGTTCCAAAACCTAAGAAAATTAATAAATTATTTTTTTAAACAAAAAAATACAAAAAAAGGGAAAGCCAAAGATAAAATAATTTATAAAATAAACTAAGAGAGAAAAGAAAATATAATTGAAATTTAACTAAGACACAAAAAAGGTAAATAAGATAAATATTAACAATTAAAACACAAGAAAATAAAAAATACAAAAACGCTAATTAATACAAACAAAATCACTGAAAAAAAAAACGAAAAAATTTCAAATACGATGTAAATAATGCCTATTAGTAACAAATAAAAGAAGAAAAATCTGAAAAGCAGAGTTGAATAAACGGGGGTCATCAGCACCAAACTTTTAGAGAAAAATTGAAAAAAATCGTGAGCATAATAATTCAAAAATCCACCAAAAATGACCGGAAAAACAATTACATAAAAAGTGATGGAAAATGAGCGATTCAACAGCACCTACCTAAAATAGTTTAGCAGCTGATCAGGTGAAATTAAACACCTGTGAAATATTTCGAAGAAAACCCAAGTAGCGTATGGTTCTACCTGAGTTAAAATCAAGAGTATAAATACCCGAAGCAAATTCCAAATCACAAGATGAAACTCTCAAAAAGATCAACTCTCAACAACCACAACTACAAAACAAAGAACCCTAAAAGAAAAGCCTAATCAGAGAAAAACTTTCTAAATCAACTGAAATCGAATTCTACAAGAAAGAAAACTTAATCAACTGAATTACAGCACTAAACAAACCACAACTCAAGCTTAGACTCAACAAGACTCAATCACCAAAGAAACCAAACTAATCCATACCGACGAAAGAAAGAAAAAAGAAAATCATTGAATACTCTCAGTGACAAATACTGGAAAAAGATAAAACTACCTCGAAGTCGAACCCGAAGTATAAAATCGAAAACAACTACAAATCAAAAGTAAAATTTCACTTACTGTATGTTTAAAACTAAATTTTGTATCGAAAAGTTGCAAATAAATTTTGTAGATCAATTTTCTTTTTGAAGAAACCCAAAAATGAAATCAACAAATGACAATTTCTTAAAAGAGGACTGCAGCCGAAATCGGTAAAAATGATAACAATAAGATCTGTTGAATTATTATTATAAATGTTATAAATAAATATTATTATAAATCTGAAGTTTTTCTAGGAATTTTAGCAGTCGAAATGATTATCGAAATCTCTAGAAGAATGGTTTATTCTGTTAAAAAGCCTGTAAATTTAGATTTCAATAGAGGTGTTGATATTTTGGTTAAGATAATTTCTAATTATCAATATGAATTTTTGAAATTGTAGGTTTTACAGGATTTTTTCAGGAATTTAGATTCCTATAACAATCAGGGCCGTCGAGAGCCAGGCCTGGTCCCGATACAATTCGTCAGTACGGGCCCTTTTTGCAATTACAAACTGATATATTTTTTAAAAAACATTTGTTTTAATTATCCTATTTATTATTTATGAAATTCCATGATACATATAAACTTAAATTATCACAAACTTAGATTTTTAAAATTATTTAATTATATAAAAATGCGAAATATGATTAAATCGCGGGCCCCAGTGATTTGCATAGCTTGTATCACCATCTTATCAGTGATGATAACAATCGATGAAGTGTAAATCTGTGGAATACTTGGTGAGAATTAATGATTGTCGATTCGGTTTTGGAACATATTAAGTTCAAATAGGTCTCCTCAGATGGATGAATGGACCAATGGAATGAGCGAATTACGACCCAATGGATGGCTGGGGCCCATTCAATTTTATCTGAGATAACTAAAATAAAACATTTAAACATTCTTATATAAAAAATTGTCTTCATGTCATTTTGCGGTTTTTACTAGAATTTCAGTTTGTAATTCAAATAACTAAATTAGGATGATGATTAGTTGTTTTTGACGAATTAAGATTTGTAAATAAATATAATAAATAATTAAATTATAGAACAAAATCCATTAACTTTGAGACGAGAAAATACATCTTGATTAAATGCTATATTTTAACTATAGTTAATCGAAGCCAAATTATAATTATATTAATTCATCATTTTAAAGCGATTTAACTATTAAAATAATGTATTATTATTGATTTACCATGTTCGCACCGGCGCGGATCACCCGTGGCTCACACTAACCTGTCTCATCGGGCTGTCACCGGTGGGACGTATTTGACTGCGTTATTAAACGTATATTAGACGTATTACTAAAATATTTAACGTATTTTCATCAAAAACATTTATTTTTAATTACAATTACAATTAATAATGTATTATAAGCATAACTTTTGTTTTCAATAACATAAACTGAGCCACTAGATGATGCCCACCATAGAAATCGGCGTCGACGTGAACGTGCTATTTCTATCACTGCAAAATGCAGATCCTAGTATAATTACTATCGGCGCTATAAATGTAAATTTGTGAAGGGTGATTCCATTTGGGAATCTTGTTTTATTAAAATTAATGATAAATAAACTATAATCAAAAAAGCATCGAGACAGNGGAAGTTTCGGGAAGTTTAAAGATTTATTAGAAGCTGCTAACATATCTTCTAAATTATTTTTTAAATCCGGTTCAAAAGTTAACGACATAATTTCAAGTATTTATTATATGACATATTGTATAATTTTAAACATATATTTTTAAAACCATTTATTAAAATTTTAATATTTAAAATATATTGTTGTTAGTTACTACAATATATTTTATTTTTCATTAATAAAACTTCTTTTTAAGAAAGCTATTTTAATTTTTAATTCAAAAATTTCAAATAAAAAAATCCAATTTTAAAATGATTTATAAGTTATTTTTATAGTCAATTATTTACAATTAAAAACTATTTTTGATAAATTCATTGAAATATTTAATTCTCAACTGAAAACACCTCACATTGACAATGAGCGTCACTATCCTTTAGGAGCTTCACAATATAGCTCCACAATATAGCTCCACAATATTTAAAGCCAGAATTCAATGTGAATCTTTTCAAAATTATACAAGAATTTTGGAATAATATTGATGTGGAATCTTTACCGCATTAAAACACAAATGGTTTCAAAATTGATTGTGATCATAGCGACAAGCATATTTTATTTTGGGAGTGGCGTATTTCAATTTTTGCTTTTACAATTTTGTATTTTGAATTTATAATTTTATCGAATAATATTTGTTTTGCCAGATTTTTACTATGCAATAGATTGGACTTGTTAAATGCACTAACACCACAAATTCATTAAAGATTTTTGATCATTTTACTTCATTTAAACAAATAATTAACAATTACAAAATATTTTTGTAGAATTTTTTCCACAAGTTTTCAAGAAATAAATATTTATTATTACACTAATTGTATTCGTCTTTGTAGTAGATTAATTATTATTTACGGGTGGACTTCCCTTGGTATGCTTATTTTACGCTGAGCTTTATCTTCGAGGTTTCTGGAATGTATTCAGAGTTTTAGCGGATTCTGTATTTGGGTTTTTTTGATTTTGATCTTACTAATCAAAAATTTAAGCGACTTTTTAGTTTTGTTGATTTTAATGTTTTAAGGTATTGCAGCTTTGGTTATTGATAATTGATCAAAAATTATCAAAGCTGGATTTGTTGGTAATCATATTTTAAGAGCGATGTTCCCCTCAACCGTTGGTCGACTAATACATCAACTTGTTATGGCTGGTATGTCAGAAAGATCACTATATTTATGATAAGACATATTCTAAGAATTTTAACTTTGAATAATCAAACTGAACACTGCATCGTTACAAACTGGGAGGATATATATAAGATGTGATATCATACAATTTACAATGATTTTACTATTGCACCAGAGAAACCTTCGCTGAATCCAGTAGCGAACAGGGATAAAATGACTCAAATTTAGTGAAAAATATTTATTACACATACGATGTATCTTGCTAATCAAGATGTTTAGTTATTTTATGTTTCATGAAGAACAATCAGTATTGTTTCAGATTCTGGAGATAGTGCACCATAAACTATGTCAATTTATGAATATTATACGCTGCCTCATATAATTTGACAGATTATTTAATGAAAATTAACAAATTAATTGTAATTATGATTAGTCACATCGAATTGAGGAAATTATTACTACTACCAATGATCTTCTACGGTATTCCTGAAATATACAAAGAAATAATTTACCAACATTCATATTAAATTATCTAAATATTTTTAACCGAGTTATAATTACTAAGGAGATTTGCCATGGACTTCTTTTTTCACGATTAGCATTTTAGCATAATTTCAAAGGTGTATATATATATATTAAAGAAATAATACAGCAAAGATATTGATAAAATATTAGGAAGCCAAATGTACTCGTAATTTACTTAACATCCACAACAATAAAAATATTCCATTTCCTTTAAGACCTTTTTAATATTCAATTACTGTTTTGACAGCTTCCAAACATCTCCAAATGTCGGGTAAATAAAAAGGTTCATAAATGTACGGGAATGGAGTGTCGAATCCGGTTACTCTTTGAATTGGAGCTTCGAGATTAAAAAAACAAGCTTCCTTGAAAATAAATTACAACAAATAAAGAAGAAATAGTTTTAATACTAATTATTCATACTGATTGGTTCATACTCGATATTATTGGGAAAGTGTTACAATGTGAAACAAATTATAAAAGTTGCAAACAATTACAGTAACATGTAAAGCTTTGCAGTTAAATCCTACCTCGGAGCTCTAAATTACCAATAACTTGCCTTTCTATTAAAGTTCTATACAAAGTATTCCACTAAGAATATCGGGTATCTTTAATAAAGCGATCATTAATTTAACACGCTGTCGTACAGGCCTTTTTAAAATATTAATCGATAATCTTAAAAAGAAATGAAGCTAAAAGAAATCACCAATTGCGGTTTTAATTGTTCTTATCGCGTATTAAAATTGTTCCAATTTCAAAATTGCATTGAAATCAAGAGAAGTCAAGTCGAGAACATCAAGAGAACAGCCAAGAGGTGAAATCCAAACTTTAGTAGATGTTACAAATGGAATTAAATTTTTTCACTAATATAATTTGAAAATAATAGACCAATCAAGTCATTTTTTTCTTTTCATAAGTCCGTTAAACGCAATTATGTCTGGATATGTAAAGCTTAAAATCAGCCTAATCTGCTCACAAAATCCTATCTATTTTTAAAGTAGAGATTGGGCTATTTTAAAAGGAATCCAAGTATAAATCAGACCAAAGCTTAACAAAATTGAAAATCCAAACCTTTTACTTAACACTGATGAAAACTACGAAGACAAGAAATGTAAGGTTGAACCATGTTTTAGCATTATATGAACTAACCGTTATATTTTCTATTAAAAGTCAAATTTTTATAAGTTTAAATCGTGGATATTATAGATGTTATCACCATTGTTCTAAAAGAGGTATAAAAGATAAAAGATAATGAAAAAAATGAAATTCTAAAATCTTTTAGTAACTTATTGATATTTTTTTTCTATAAAATTTCAAAATTGATGGAAATCCTCTTTGGCCAATACCGTTAATGTTTAAATAACGAAAATGCAAATTTTTAGTAATGTTAATTTTTGTTGATGCACTTTAATCATAGATGTTAAGTATTTTTGAATCCATTAGCAATTTAGAAAAATTTCTAGCGTTTCCAATTTACAATATTTGAAGTTCAATAGTGCAAATTACCATTGATAAAATTTATGATTATTTGACATTAAAAATAGAGATAATAATAACTAAGCCGGCCAAAAAAACGCATTTGGCTGTCGAATTATATGTGAACCTTATCATTTGATCTTTTTTGTAGATTTATTATTTATTGGCCTATTTATATATTACGAAGAGATGTTGAAATGAGATGAACTGTTGAGATTAATTCAAATTATTTTAAAAAAAAGAGTGAATTAAAATCGAATGTAAAGGTTTTAAAATATAATAAATGAAACCGTAATGGAAAATTAGACAAGAATGGAATTGTGGAAAATCTTATTCTTAATTCGATTTACTTCGCTGACTTTTTTCCTTTTATTCTTAACTAATTCTTTTGAATTTTTAGCCTGATGCTCGTTACCAACTTCCCAAAATCTACAGTTTAAATCCTGGTTTTATACAACAAATTAAAATTTTCACTGAGAGATTCACATCAATTTTAAATATTTTATATCAATATAATATTAAAAATCATTAAATTCGATGTAAAATGAAAATAATGTATTTGTTATTGCAAATATTTGTATAATATGATAATATGATAATAATATGAATAATATGATAACATAATCCCAAAAATCTTGGTGTCACTATAGTGTGTGCACTACCAAGATAAGTATAATATAAGTAATACTTATTAAGTATAATATATAGGGTTTCACGACCAATTTCATAATTTCTCGTTCAATTTCATAATTTTTGCAATCAATTCCATAATTTTTGCAATCAAATTCATAATATTTGCAATCAATTTCATAAAAAATCCTTATTTTTAATTTAAAAAATATTTTATTAAACCCCCATGTCAAATTCAATTTTCAATTCAAACTTAGAAGAGGACATAGAAGAACCAAGTTCCGAGGAACGAAATCATACAAACGTTTCTTTGATGTTGGCAACCCCTACAAACACAGCGTCCGCCTCTCCTGTCGCGGAAGAAACCGGCATACCTAGGAAGATAAATGTAAGTATTTCGGCTAATGATAGAGAGCGGATTATAACAAAGACATTGGAAGGGCATTCGGTAGCAACGATATCCTCCATGTACAGCATTAAATATCAAACTGTAAATAGTATTGTTAAAAAATACTTAAAAACTGGTATAATATTTGCTGAAAAGAGAGGCGGTGATAAGCGCTCTAAGCTTCCAGAGCACGTAAAAGAGGCTCTCATGAGAAACGTTAATGAGGAGTGTACTAAAAGCCTCAAAGATATGAAGGAGTGGATACAAAGCAGTTTCGGAATCAATGTTTCGATCAGTACCGTCGATCATGCGCTTTGCCAGTTTCATTACACACTGAAACGCGTGACATTGGTACCTGAACGTCGAAATTGTAGTTCGACAATTGAGATCCGAGCCGTTTATGCAAGCATGTTACGAACCTTAGAAATTGAAAGTGATGATAAAAATTTTGTCTTCCTCGATGAAGTTGGATTTGCGGTGGTAACACGCCCATCTCGTGGAAGAAGCTCCAAAGGATCATCGGCCTATCTCTCTGTGCCGGCTGCAAGAAGCAGAAATATTTCTGTCGTTGCTGCAATGAACAAATACGGTATGATCTACCATAAAATCCAGGAAAGAGCTGTTAATGGTGAAGATTTTAAAACATGCTTAAAAGAAATCCATGATTGCTGTATTCGCTTAGGAATAGTTTCCCCCATCTTTATAATGGATAATGCCTGCATACATCATTACAGGGGGTTGATTGATGACGCAGAAATATCGTCCTATAGGATACAATACCTTCCGCCTTATTCTCCGTTTTTGAACCCCATCGAAAACGTGTTTTCCCTTTTGGAAAAATTGTGTCATTCGCAGCAATGCGAGCACTGAATCAGAATTAAGAAGCAATATTACCGACAATTTTTATCAAATAACACCTGAACATTGTGCTTCTTTTTATCGAAAAATGCTTAAATATTTACAAAAAGCGGAGTTAAGACTGGAGATTCTTGAATAGTAAATCTTTAGCTTGAAATTTTTTAAGAATATTTTTTTGAAGTTTAACTTTAAAAGTTTAATAAAATTGGTGTTTATTTTTTAAATTTTTATGAAATTGATTGCAAATATTATGAATTTGATTGCAAAAATAATGGAATTGATTGCAAAAATTATGAAATTGAACGAGAAATTATGAAATTGGTTGCAAATATTATTAAATTGGTCGTGAAACCCTATAATAAGAGATTATTACCTGAACAAATTACAATTATCATTATGTTATCATTATGCTCCAAAAAACCAATTACAACAACCAGGGCCTAGGAGAAAGAGTGCGGGGCCCGGGGCCAAATTTTTTTTGGGGCCCCTTTTAATAATTAAAAATATATATAGTTAGCGACAACACAATATAAAAACAAAGTTTTTTATATTAATGATTTACGAGCTTTTAAAATTGCAAATTTATCAATTGTTTCACTAAAATAAGTTTTCTGTAAACGAGGAATTAAATTGCAATTTGAATTTATGCGATATTCTCGAAAACAATTTCCTCTTCCTATTAGATACTAATATTGAAAAGTAGGCTGGTTCAACATATTCTGGGAAGTGCACAGTGAACTTTTATTGGTGAACTTAAGAGTAAAACTTTGTGGAACATCAGATAATACAGTGCAGATTGACGAGTTGAGATTTGTGAGGGCGAAATTATAATAATGGGCGAAAGGAATGCACCGGCGGAATTAGAGGACTCTGATGCTGATGGTAATTGAATTAATGGCCCCTGGATATTTGGTTGGGTCAACTGGTAAATATATTTGCAAATGTAATATTTCAAAAATACATTAGTTTAAATAATTATTATTATTCTATTGATTAATTACAATAAATTAATTGAAATATCAATAAATAATATTTTGTCATGTAGCTATTAAAAATTTATAATCAAAATTTGTTTATATTTCTAGAAATTGTTTGATTGTACAAACTTATTTAGAATTTACTAGAATTTTATCATTTTCAATAGATAATTATTTTTAATTGAATAGAGCAATTACCTAAATTTTAATTCCGCGTCCAATTTAGTAAAGATTTTTAAATTAATTTTAATAAATAAATGGTGAAATTAGTTTAGTAATTCCTTTTCCACCATTTTAGGATCGGTTTATTTATGAGATAGTTTATATAAATAAAATGTCATGGAAAATGTTGAATTTATACTTCACATTAGTTATTAATATTAATAATCAAACTTGAACAGAAGCTGCGATTTCTGCTCCGAATCCGGATGTTAATGGGGCTTCATGAGATATTACTAGACGACCAGTTTTCTTCACAGACTGAATAAAAATTTACAAACTAATTGAATATAAATCAAATTTAATTAGTGAAAAATTTCACATCCGATTATGTTTTCTTGAGATTTAAATCAATTATAATCGCTTTGCAATTTTATTATCATTTGTAAAAAGTAATTAAAATCGAAAATTTTTGTATAGGGCCTTCTTTTGGGAATTGAAAAAAATAAGCGTAACCTACTGGAGCAATTTTTCTAGGGCGTGGGAGGGTACTGGATGGTGAGCTACTAACTACTTACTGATGTGAATTTATAAAGTGTTTCTGTTCAAGATCACAATGGTTATGGGACGCTGCAAAAGATTGTTGCGACTCAATTCTGTTTTTATACGATTTTTTTTGAAAACTATCTAGTGTAATTAAATGTGAAATGTATTGATTTTATTAGAAAAAGTTAAATATTTTTTTAAATAATTTTTTTATAAATGTAAACTAAAAACTTATTTTATTTTGAAATTTATTGTTGGAATATTTTCAAATTTAAATGAAAATTTTTTTTAGGAATTTCAAAATTAATTTTATTCGATGGTAAAAAAGAATCACAAACGAACGGGAATTATTTTGGAAATTAAAATTGCAATTTTAGATCTTTTGGCGATGTTGGTAATAATTTTGGTTTCGGTGAATCTACTATAAGAGCTGTTAAGAGGTTCCTACTATATTTGTGTGTATTATATTTGTTTTATATTATATTTGTTATGCTTGTGCTTATGTTCGTGAATGCTGTAAGAAATATGTTAGTACCCAGCCAAGTATCCAGTAAATAAACTGTCTCGGGACAGCTGGGGTGAATGTGTGTAGGAGTATATAAAAATACAATAAAGAATTAACAATAACTGTTACCAAACAATAACAAATTTTATTAATAAAATAAATAAAATAATACGCACTTATGTGGAGGTTAATACGAAGGGATTTTCGTAAAATCGACAGAGGACGTTGATTAGGAATGTTATTTATACTAGGTAAGCTACTGATACTAGTAAGACAATCGCCAGGGAAAATTTGCTATAGGATTCTATAAAGGATCCTGAGATTAGAAAGTTCTACGACTAATCTTCTAAGAGAATTGATTTGTATTTCTTTGTTTCTTTTTCTAAAGCTTTTTTTTCGAGTTGTACTCCTTTTTGATTGTTTTGAAATTGGAAGTTTTAATCTAATTTCTTCCTCGGATTGTATATCTTTTTATTCTTTTGAAATTATAAACTTTGATCTAATTGTCTTATCGGATTGTATTCCTTTTCGTTAGCTTGAAATTTTAACTTTGTATTCTTTTGTTATTGATTTTTTTTCGAATTGTCAATTTTTGTATAGCGATAATTTACCATAGTATTTTTATTCATTTGCCATCACGGCCTACCCTCAACAAAATAACAAGGTGTCGCGAAACCTTGTTTAAAAATAAATGAAATGTATGATTGTACATTACAAGAGCCATTAAAAAGAATGAAGTGTTAATAAGGCAGTTTGTTATTTCGGGTACGAAATTAAGTTCCAAATTGTCATCATATTCGAGGAATGTTTTAGTAGAAAAAACCGAAAAAGCCTTGGTAATTTGGATTGATGATCTAACAAAAAAAGAATTCCTTTAGATGGTCCCCATTAATAAAAAATAAAGCTCTACACTTTTACGAGCAACTACAACCATCTACCTCTACCGCTCATTTTCTTACAGAATTTTCAGCAAGCACAGAATGGCTTACCGGTTTTTTAAAAAGAAATGCTTTACACAACTTTAAGATTACTGGCGAGATCACATCAGCAAAACGAGGAGACTGCCAGGCATTATCCTGAACAGTTGGCAAAAATTATTTAGGACGGTGACGTAAAGAATTGCATTTCTGGATATCAAGAACTTCTAAAACAATTTCAGAAATCGTCGCAAATTTTAATAACAGATTTTGTTGTCAAAGTAGAAAAATCATTACTGGATGTAATGAGGGAGAATTAATTTCGTCGCCAGAATTTTTTTTTGTAAGGAAAGTGAAATAAAAAACTAATTTTGGACTCGTGATTTCAATTTGTTTTAAAAGTACAAGGCTTCTTTCTACAAACACTTTTAGATACCCACCATAATCCTATACAAGAAACGAAAATCATCTCTTTATGTGATCTTTTGGTTATCTATTTGGTTTTATGCGGTTTTCGAAAATTATGGTAGTAGTGTCTTTTTTATGCATTTCCTGTGGAACGTATCTATCGCATAAAAACAGAATTGGGTGTATAGTATATTTTGCAATATGGATACGGATTTTGTTAATACTAAGTAGTAAGTCGAGAAAGCTAATTTTCTTGATTAAAATTATATCTAGTATTTTGCAAGAAGAGTTGTTGAGCCGTCTATGCAAACTAAAATTTATTTTGAAGCTGTAACATCAGTGGTAGAATTTTAAAATTTAGAGCCCCTTCAAAAGAAATGTTTTCCTCCGATATATATTCTTTATTTAATAAACTAATAAACATATTAGATCTTTATTTCATATATCATATTACAATAAAAATTAAAATTAATTAGAAACAATGTTAAAACGAAACTAAAACCTAACAGACCATACATAGTAAAATCTTTCCTCCTTCATTTCGTATTGGCCAATATTTTTCATTTCAAATTTTTCAGCCGTTTTTGCCACAATAGAAAGAATTGCAAGATCGCTTAAACGGTGTCTACCAATGTATTAAGTAAATTATTTTTCATTATTTTCAGTTTTGTAAAAGATCGTTCAGCTGATGTAAAAGTAACAGGTAGCGTTGAAATGAAAAGTTGGTTTAATAAAATGAAATTTTAACCTTCGGCTAAGTCATACACTAAGTCATAATTAACTAAACAAAATCAATATAATCCTTGAATTCATTTCAAAAATGCAAACTACACACAAGTAGAAAAATTAAAATTAATTTTAGGTCCCTTATAGCTGATCCCCCCGGTCATGCATGGCCCTTTGTCCACTAGTTCCACCACTGTGTAGCATATATATTGTTTTGGTTTCTATTGTTACATTTGCATTTTTTGTTTAATTTTATTGTTTATGATATTATATTTTAATATGCTCTATCACTTGGCTTAACCCTCTCAGGCCCATATGTTCTTACTGATGAGCTTGAGTGAATCAGACTATATCAACAAAGGAACTTTGTATCGAAATATGTAAATATGTGTATGTTCTTTAACACTAAACCTACCACAACGGGTTAATGACCCATTTTAAACTTTGTGCCAGAATTTCTTGTGAATAACATTATAACATCTCCGTTTGCCTTGACTATATTTATTTAAAAATCAAATGTATTTTTCAATATTTACTTCTTTATTGTTCATTTTCTTTTGCCAGAAATATATGCAATCTGGCCTAACTATCGTAAGTGCAAAGATTCATGTGATATCACGAAGATTTGTAAACGTGATTGTTGTGTTATTTGTTGAAGTCATTGAATAACACGTTATTTTCAAAATTCTATATTTTATAAAATAAACTAATTGTTTTAAATAATATTAATATTGGTAATTAATTTATAAACATAAATTAATATCCCAACAGTGATTGTGATAGAAAACCATTGCATTACACATCTATGCTATTTCATCCTATATTTATCGTATTTATGGAATTCTTATTTCATTATTTTACTAATAATCTTTATCCCAAAAATGTCGAAACTTTCAAAATATTTGAAATCATTGGAAATTGTTAAATAACACAGATGAAAAGTGTTCGGAATTTAGTGAAGAGGAACTACCTGAAAATGTGGAAACTACGGACGAATGTGAGTCCTCGCGGAAAAGAAAGTAAAGAGGAGAATATTTTGAATATACGTAGAGGACAAATGAGACAAATACCGTTATCGAGTTCTGGAAATGAAAGTAATGTGGAAAACCGATGTATTGAAATTGCAACTGATGGTACTGTTTAATTTTATTTATAATATTTGTGGGTTAAGCTATCTTATGCTATCGAATTTTAAAATTTATAATAAAAATGTTACCACAACACTCGTGAATTGGTCAGTTATCTTCTTTACAGGAACACTCTTCCCGTGCTGCTCGTGCTGTGGTGCTCGCACATTAAAATCAACCGTCCTGTGAGGCAGCCAAAGTATAACAAAATAGCAGTTATCAATGTGATTGACAGTTAAAATGAAAGTACCTCCGAAGATGAAGAAGAAAATGACAATGTTTCTGCACCCGTGGAAGATAGCGAAAGCAGTAAGGACGAGAAATCTGAAACCGAATTTATAATTTATCGGGGTTGGAGAAAAGTGGTTTTATTCCTACCAATATTGGTCACCAAGCGAAACAGTTTCAACCATCATCACCAACTAAGGAGAAAACTCCGTATAAGTACTTCAAGATGTTTATTAATGAAACTATGCTCATAAACATTATTAAACTGAGTAACATTTACTTCCATCAATTTAAAGCATCTCAGACTCTCAAGACAACACATAAATGTCTCTCCAATGTATGTGACATTACACCCATTACATGTGAATTGATAAACGAGATCCGAACACAATCCAACCGGCGTTTGAGATTTACTAACAAACATACTACGTACTTTGAACGATTTATTCAGATAAACATCATGGTTCAAAATCACAAAAGAATTTAGCCAAGAAAGATATTAATGTTTGTAAATTTAATAAAGGAAATGAATTTGTAATTTTGGACCATGATGTTTATGTGAATAAATTAAATGAAGTACTCTCAGGTTCTCAATTTTTAAAAATTGATAAAATTCCAAAAAATGGGAGATTGCCACCTCTAAAGGATGAAGTGATTTTGAATACTATGTTGTGTGATTTGGTAAAGAATAATCATATTCATGAAGAGGTAGCAAAATTAATTCATTCAAAAGGTTCACAACCAGCTAAATTATGTGGAGTTCCAAAAGTTCATAAAGACGGAGTTCCCGCGAGACCTGTTTTATCTATGGTCGGAACAGTTCAGTATAAAATAGCGAAGTATTTGGATGGATTATTAAAACCCTTAATAAAATCTGAGTTTGAATGTAAAGACAGTTTCGAATTTGCATCATGTATAGGACAATTGAATAAAAATAATGTTAATGAGTATATGGTTTCGTTTGATGTATTTAGTTTGTTTGCAAATGTCCCGTTGAAAGAAACAATCGATTTAGGTTGAAAATTATGGAATGAAAATGTTAATGCGCATAATATGTGTGATGGAAATGCATATAGGAAGCTTTTAGAGTTTGCAACTTCCAAAGTTAATTTTCTTTTTAATAATGAATGGTATGAACAAATTGATGGAGTGATTATGGGTTCGCCCTTAGTACCAACAATGGCGTCAATATTTCTGGTATGTTTAGAAAAGGAAATTGCTTCTTTTCAATATGAAAAACCGATTGTGTATAAAAAGGTATGTTGATGATATTTTTCTGATATTTAAAAATAAGGAACATGTGAAACCTTTTTTGCATTATATGAATGGATTGCATAAAAACATTAAATTCAAATGTGAAACTGAGAAGGATTCATCCATATCATTTCTTGACTTGTTAATTAAGCGTAAAGATGAACAATATGAGACAGAAATTTACAGCCCATATACCACCCCAGAGAGTTTTTGTGAATTTAAATATAAAAGAAACATGGTGAAAGGATTGGTTTATCGATCATGGTGCTTATCTTCCACTTTTAAAAATTCAGTAAAAAGTGTAGATAAATTAGTTGAATTACTGGTGAAGAATGGCTACTCAAAACGGTTTTTATTGTTAACTTTGAAAGAAAATGTTGATAAATGTATGAATAATGCTAAGGATCGTATTATGAATGAATGTAAATTGTATGATTTGCCGAATGATGTAGTGAATATGAGTATTGATACTAACAAACAAAATGAGCCAAAATATACGATGGTATTGCCGTATTCTGAAGGATATAAATATTTCAAAAGAAAGATTGGTAAACAGCTGGGTACATTGAATTAAAGAATTGTTTCTAAATCGTGCAAAGTTCGTAGTATGTTTGTTAGTAAATCTCAAACGCCGGTTGGATTGTGTTAGGATCTCGTTTATCAATTCACAGGTAATGGGTGTAATGCCACATACATTGGAGACTTCCCGTCATCTCTGTACTCTAGTTCAAGAACACTGTCGACCGAAAGGAGTGTCCAATATTAAGGATCATAATAAAGTCTGTATGAGAGAATTAGGAATGTCTGATTTGAAAATCTTATCAAAAATTTGATAATTGTTTTGAGCGTGTGATATGTGAAGCATTATTGATAAGAACTTTTAATCCTAAAATCAATATGCAGAATGCAGTGAATACTTGAGTGTTGAATGTTTTTAATTAAGATTTTGTATAGTTATGTTAAATAATTGATTGTTGAAAAATTATTTTTAAAAATAATTGTTGAAAATTTGTATTTATAATTTAGAAATTTAAATATTTTATAATTTGTTTATATATTATCAATATAGTATAGTTATTCATCCATCGTGAATGTAGGTAACCTGATGATGATAGTGATGTCATCGAAATATATAGTGAAAAAGATGTACGAATGGCGACATATATTATAGATATATAATTCAAATCCTTATAATTCTAATAATTCAGATACATAGATTTAAAAAAATCCTTAAATTTTGGTATAGATATTATAGATAAAAATTCCAATAATTATAATTCAAAAACATTGATTTAAAAAATCCTTAAAATTTTGGCCAGTTATTCTAAATCAATATCTAGATTTAAATAATATTTTATATGATCAATAAAAAATAAAATTAAAATTATAAATTTTTAAAATAATTTTAATAATTTTCAGTAAAAAATTTATCCTATTTTGACTCTAACAACTTTCCTCGTGACTACTGGACACATTGTTTAATTTAATTTTAGTTTATGTTTAAATATTATTTAATGTCGATCGAACATTTTTGCCAGAAAATATAAAATGTCGATTTTTAAATCTGTAGAGAAATAAAGATAAAGGAATTTGAAACAAAGAAAAGTTCAATTGAAATAAAATAATCACAGAAATGATATTCCAACCTCATAAACCAAATCCTCATCCCATGGAGACAACGTTTGCAGATCAATAACTTCACAAGAAACATCGAATTTCGTTAATGAGAGTTTCGCTACTTCTTTCAATACATGGACTTGAGTGCCCCAACCAATCAATGTAACATCTTTTCCTGGAAATTAAAACAAAATTCCATAATATGAACACGTAAGGTTAAACCTTCCATCACAATATCAGCTTTACTCAAGGGCTCTTTATAGAATTTAATAGGAACATCTTCAACAGCTCCTCTGTAAAGAATTTTAGGCTCAAAGAATATGCAAGGATTATTATCTTCAAGACAACTCAACAATAAGCCTTTGGCTTTTATTGGACCACGAGGCATTACAACCTTAAAATGTTAAATTTTCCATTGAAATATGTTATAGAAGTCAATAATAAAAAATTAGAGATTTGAATAATTTAAAACAGAGTATAAATTTATTCTTTCACCATTGATAATTTAGTATCATTATTAATTTCATTTATTTTTTATTTCAAATTATAGATCAATATTTTTTATTTATTCAACACAAATTTCAGTGTTAAATAATATTTTAATCCATAATCTACAATGAAAAATTCAAGGTAGACTAAAATTTACATAATAAAGCAGAATAAGCAGCATTTAATTTGAATCAGTTCGTTGATAATACAAAAATTAATTAGTGTTTCCCAACCATTTATTTTCTCATGCACCACCTAACCCTCTTTAAAATTCTAATATCTCCATGTAACATATACATAATTGTTAATATTCAAAAACCAAATTATTTACTGAATGAAGCCTATATGACAGGATACAGGAACTAGGTTTTAGGAAGAAATCAATAGAATGTTGTCAGAGAAAAAGTAAATTTTCAAAACATATAATTGAAAACTGAAATTCAAATACAAAATAATTTTAATGAAAACATTTTCTATTATGCTGCTCTTTTTAAAATTTACATCCCAGTGAGGCATGGGACCCACATTGGGAAACACTGGTCTAAATGCATTCTTTTACAAAATTAGGATTTTTTTTATATCCTTTTCCAGTTTTAGAAACCTATTTTGTGATTATTACAAAATTATGATTAAAAAATAAATAAATTTATTATTTTTATTACTTTTTGAAAAATATTGAAAGACGCAGGCTTCCGTCTGTAATTTTTTTTATCTTATTTTTATTTTTGTTATATATTTTTCCTGTTTTAGAAACATATTTTGTTATTATTACAAAATTAAAATTAAAAAATTAATTTATTTGTTATTACTTTTTGAAAAAAATTGAAAGCCGCAGGTTCGGTCTGCAAATCGTGAATTTTTTATATATTTTTCCAGTTTTAGAAGCATATTTTGTTATTATTACAAAATTAGAATTAAAAAATAAATCAATTTAAAATAATATTAAATTAAATAAATATTTTATTGAACTAAAATTAAATATAATCTAAATATCAATAAGAAAATAAATTATGTCAATAACAAATTACATTATTAAAACAATTATATAATATTAAATTAAGTCGTAGGTAAAATCCAAATCAATTTAAACGAAATATTCATTATTAAAAATTATAACTTGTAAATTAAAATTTAAAATAATAGATCGTCTGCGTGATTTAAATTCGTGATTTAAAAATGTTTCATTTTCATTTCAGGTAATATGGCAGTAATTTGGTGTTAATATCGCAAAATTATGAAAATAGGTTTCACAGCAAATTTTCATCTTCCCATAAAAAACTACGAAAGTGGCTAAATGACTTGTTTTAATTTTAGAAAGTTCTCCTAAATTTATTATTTCTGAGCAGTCACTAATTCAGCAGTGACAAATTGAATTAGAAACCAAAACCTATCACCTGCTAAAGATCAATCTGAAAAGGTATGATAGCTGAAACCGAAGTCTATTCCCATCTCAGTTAACCTCCTTTATTCATGCATTAATGTAAACCACGTTTAATACTGTTTGCTTGATATGTTAAATTAATAGTTTCTCAGTAGCGCGCTCAATTAAATTCCCTATTACTCAAAACAAGGCAGAATTCAAATACTATGTGTAGAACATAAATATATAATAAATTAAATAACATTGATATAGTAAATTGATATAATAAATGATATAATAAATGATATAATATACTTCATAAAAGCATTGTTGCAGTTAAAGCTGTTTTATTGTAAGATTGAAATTAAACTTTTATTTCTACCTTAAGATAAGATAAATAAAATTTGTATTAAATTTCATTTCATTTAATATAATATTAATGGCGAGTGTATTTATTTTTCATAGACAAATTAGAAAATGTTTGTATTTTACACTGAGTTAGAATAACGTTAAGACTCAATTTATGGTGATATTACGAGAAATGACATAACTTATGTGAATCGCATGTTTCAGAAAAGGCGTTTGTGTTTCCTAAAAGAGAATTAGCTTTAATATCAGAAAAGTAAACATTAGGAAAAATAAATTTATCGTCTTGTAAAAATTAAAGGTTTTTAAATTTACTAACTTAAAATTTATTGAAGTCTTGGAATTTTGCATTTTGAATTCTGTAAGTCCATCGTAATAAAAGCACTTTGTAACGAAATAAACTTTCTCAGTCATGTAAAACGAATTCTAATTTTATGTAATGAGATGCAATTTTTTCACGAATAATCAACAAAACCCTTAAGTTATGAGTTGTCTAAACCAGTGATTATGCAATTATTGCATGCTTGATTATTATTCGTGTTGCTTATAATAAAAATAATAATACTATTATTAATAATAATTAATTGAATATAATTATAAATTAAAGGAAAAATAAATTTCTCCTTCCTTGAATATCTCTGCTTCAATCTTCGTAAGTGTTCCGTATTAGGACCATATAATCCTCATTTTCATTCAATTTCAGCCACCTTATCTCCATAACTTTTGTAATCTCTACCGGTCACTCATTCGCCTTATATCATCTCTGCTTTTCTATCCATTTTCTAAGCATTAAACAACCTACAAACTATATCTATTATTGTATCTATTCTCATTTCCATTAGTTCCAGATTCCTGATCTTCATCATCAAATATCATTTACCACAGATTTCACGGCATACTTATATTATTCGAGTTTCCTTAGCCTCAAAAATTTCTCTAATAGGGGAATGGGTAGGGATGGGAGTAATGGCATAATACGATCATTAAATACATAATAAAATATATAAATAAAATATTATATAATAAGAACTTCTCCAAAAACGTGTATAATAAAGACACATTTTTAGTTAAGTAAAAAACAAATTATAGTTTGATATTCTCAACTATTCCAATGTAGAAAATAAAAAAAAGTAAAAACTTCAATCATCTTTTGAATAGATTTTGGTACCCAAAATTCTCACGGTCAATTTTAACAGGAGACGAAAACTTGTTTACAAAAAAATGTTTTGACAGAAATTAACTTATCACATTGTCTTTCACATTCAATTTCAACAATAATAATTGAACAATAATAATTGGTCAATAGTACATACAGACACGAAAATTAAATTAAAGTAATCTAAATAAACCTGCGCACTTTTTCACTTATAATATCAATATTAAAATCATATTAATATTATAAACCAGTAAGGTGAATTGTCAGACCCTTTTGCTAGGATTACACAATTATACACGAAAGGCAATTACATTGGAAAATACAATAGGATATAAGTAATTCATTATACAATTTCGCATGTCACATTGAAAGGCAACATGATAAATCAAGAATTAATGTCCCATTACCTACTAAGAAATGACTTATTAGAACTGTCGAAAGCGCTAATTACTGTCTATAGCTCTATAAAAAAATATCCTGCAGCACCGGATACTCACTTGGAACATAAGTTTATTCCCTTGTGGCTCCACATATTTTGGTCATATAATGTTTTAGTTCAATAGCCGTAGGGACTTTATAGGGACTTAAGCTACCTATAAAGTCTTTAGCGAATTTTAAAGTACTAAGCGGCCATAGAATTGGTAATAGGAAACCAACCGTTTTACAATCAAACGAACTATTGATTTTCGGAATAATGTGATTTTTCATTTGTCGAAACAAATTACTTAGGATTTCAATATTTTTTTTAAAATCTATTGTCAACCCATGTTTCTATTATTTATAAAGGAATTAAATAAAATAATAAAATAGAATAATAAAACATAAGTGCCAAAATTAAAGAAAAGGTTAAAAACAAGTAGAAAATGAATTTGATAGGCTCAATAGGTATGGTAATAATTAATTAGTTTTATTTTAATAATATTTATTAGAACTAGGTGGCCATCGATATGTTGTTTTTCATCATCGTTTAGCACTATTTTTTTTTATTTTTTCCTCTACTTTTTTTCATCAAAATTAAATAAATCATCCAATAAAATTAAGTCAAAAAATACAAAACACCACATTGGATATGATTAGTGCTGTAACTAATTAAGCTAATATAATAAGTACGCAAAAGTACAAATAATTTATTTTATTTTGATACTCAACTGTTCATAATAAAAGTTAGTAAAATGAAAGAGAAAAAGTAATTGTTTCTTATTATTTCTGTTGTTAATTTTAAAAACCGTTGTTACGTTATAAAAATATTTATTAATATTATTTTAATTATTATTATTATTTTATTATTATTATTATTATCATTATTGATTATCAATATTGATTATTACTATTTATAACAATTATTATTATTGATTATTATTATTATTAATTATTATTTATTATTATTGATTATTATTATTATTATTATTATTATTATTATTATTATTTATTATTATTATTATTATTATTATTATTATTATTATTATTATTATTATTATTATTATTATTATTATTATTATTATTATTATTATTATTATTATTATTATTATTATTATTATTATTATTATTATTATTATTATTATTATTATTATTATTATTATTATTATTATTATTATTATTATTATTATTATTATTATTATTATTATTATTATTATTATTATTATTATTATTATTATTATTATTATTATTATTATTATTATTATTATTATTATTATTATTATTATTATTATTATTATTATTATTATTATTATTATTATTATTATTATTATTATTATTATTATTATTATTATTATTATTATTATTATTATTATTATTATTATTATTATTATTATTATTATTATTATTATTATTATTATTATTATTATTATTATTATAGGATTGATAAATCATAAGAACTTGATGGTGAATTTAGGTTGAATTTTTTATAAATGTTTTGTTAAAATATTAAAGCCGAAACAATTTTAATAAATAAATACAAATTGTGACTTATTCAAAAATTCGGAATATTTATAGAATAGCTGAGATATTTTATTAAATAATTTAAAATTTATTTGGATTTCTCGGGGGAGAGGAAGTGATAGGATTTACCGATAAAATTGAAATTTAAAATAGAACTATAACAACTTTTTTATGGAATAAATGAATAAAAGAAAATAAATAGTCAGTCACTACAAAAAAGGTAAATTAAAAATCAATTTTTTTAAATTAAGTGTTGAACTATTATCCGTTATGCCAATCATCAATTAAGAGAAATTTTGAGAGGTCTTTTCACTCATTTTTCAATTATAGATAAATTATTTTTATTGTACACAAATTTTTGGCACTGTGTTATTTTCGAATCAAATTTCCATTTGAAAAAAATAAAGCCGAAAAATAGAAATTATTGATTCATTATTCTCAAATATTTCCTTCGCAAAATTTTTGGAGAATTTTAAAATCGAAAATATATATTCTACTAGGAGCAGCAAGATATCAGAGGATTTATTAAGAATTCGAAGGCCTGGTAGTAATTGTTTTAGTAATTATTGTAATAATTTAACTTTTGAAAAATATAACTCATTTATAAAAATAGACTGGAACAAGGATTACAATTAAAATATAACTAATTTGTCAATAATGTTTTATAGGGTTAAATAACATATATTATTAAATTAAATATATGTTATTAATAAAAATAATAATATTGTCAATTATAATAAAATAATAAAAATAATAATAATAAATTTAATAAAATTAATAATAAAAATAATAATAAAAAAAATTAAAAAATAATAAGAATAAATAATAATAAAAATAATAACAAAAAATTGAAAAAATAATAATAAAAAAATTAATAAAATTAATAATAAAAATATTAATAAAAAAAAATTAAAAATATAATAATAATAAATAATAATAAAAAAATTAATAAAAATAATAATATCAATATAAATAATAATAATAATAATAATAATAATAATAATAATAATAAAATAATAATAATAATAATAATAATAATAATAATAATAATAATAATAATAATAATAATAATAATAATAATAATAATAATAATAATAATAATAATAATAATAATAATATTGTCAATTATAATAAATAATAAAAATAATAATAAAAAATTTAATAAAATTAATAAAAAAAATTAAAAAAATAATAAAAATAAATAATAATAAAAAAATTAATAAAATTAATAATAAAAATATTAATAAAAAAAATTAAAAATATAATAATAATAAATAATAATAACAAAATTAATAAAAATAATAATATCAATATAAATAATAATAATAATAATAATAAAATAATAATAAAAAAAGTAATAAAATTAATAATAAAAATATTAATAAAAAAAATTAAAAAAATAATAATAATAATAAATAATAAAAATAATAATAATAATAAAAATAATAATAATAAAAATAATATATGAATATTAATTTTATTTAAAATTTTAAAAAACATTTCAATTTATTTTCTTTATAATTTCCTTTTTCATTAAAGCGTATCATAAAATATGATAAAACCAACCGATTCCAATTTTGCTAATGTAGATCTCATAAATATAATAAAAAAAATAATAACTAAGTTTCAAAAGCTCATTTACTCGTATGCAATGATTATTCCATATTTCTATAATTCTCAAAGGCTTACACCGGACTGGAAATAAATTATTCAACTTGTGATAGAAATGAATGACAAATTATTGCAGAATAATGATAAAGATTCAAAACCGAGAAACAAATTTGAGAAAAACATTCTTATGTAATCTCCTGAGAAAATGGAGAAGAAAAGAAAAGTAAAGAAAATTTCAGCAGGTGCAGTATTGAATAAAATTCAAAAATTGGAACGTGAAGAACAAAAGAGTGAAATTTATTAAATTTTAGGATGATTTGAAATATCTTTTTGTCCATTTGATAAAGAGAAATAAGTTGGGAATATTTCCTAAACTTTTACCTGAATTAGGATTCCTTGACAATAAATATAATCAATAAAATAAGGCAATATTAATAAATTTATGAAAATTGACGCATTTCATTCTATAACCTTAACCCCAGGAACGTGAGTGTAAAATGCCTCGACTGACTGCGAATGATAAATACCACCATGGCCCACTGCACCACACGGAGTCCTAATCGTAAGACCACCACAATTAAATTGATTTCCTGATCTATATCGTAACTTTGCCGCTTCATTTACAATCTTAATCATTCAAATAGACTTATGTCAAATATTCGTATTTAACGAATTACTTGATCAAATGCAGGATGAATATAATCTGCAAATTGAATCTCAGCAACAGCTATAGCTCCTGTTGCCGCCACCCCAATACCAAATCCAACAATACCTTGTTCAGATAAAGGGGTATTAAATACTCTATCTTTACCTAGATTTATTTTGTCCGTCAATCAATGAACACAGATCACTAATTTATACCATATTTATCTTTAAGACCTTTAGTGCATCGAAAAACTCCTCCAAATGACACATCTTCCCCGAATACGACTAAATTACGTTATTATAAAACCATTATCCAGAAGAGATTTGCAAATATTACAAATTATAAAATAATATCAAAATAAATCATATAGTAAATCAAATATAATGTCAAATAAGACATTCGCATAACTAACAATTTTCAATATTAAACGCAAAGTATAATACTGTGAAAGACCAAAAAAAATCACAATTAATCAAAAGTCGACAAATAAATATATATTTTCATAATCTTCATTTAACCACTCCCTTCGATAAGACAATAAGATTACAATAATAACTACAACCATTACTTTTACTAAATAAATTATTTATATAAATATCTATACTAACTTGATGATGAATCTTTTTCTAGAATTAAATCCAATGAATTATTAACTGCTTCGCATAAATTCATTTTTGTACATTCCCCTAACTCACTAGGAGCTTTTTCTGATATATATTTAAAATGTGGTCCTGAATAGCTTCGAGCCCAAATTCGAAAATTTGGTATAACTAATCTAGATATAACTTTTCTAATCATTATATTTTTATGACAAAAAAAGAAATTCACAACATTTAAATATTGCGCATTTTTAAACAAGATGTGTTGGTTATTAAAATAAAATGATCATTTAAATTTTTATTATTAAAATTTAAGAATTTATAAAGATTATGTAACTAATACACATCAAATATTATTTTTTTATATTTAATGTTTTAATTTTTAAATAATGTTTTAAAAAGAAAGCATATTCAATGTAGACCTTTTAGTAAAGTATTTTTATTTTAAAAATTGTAAAATATTTGATATCAAAAACCAAAGAGATTGGAAGGAAATCTTTAAAATATAATAAGTCGAGTTTGACTTTTAAAATATTATATATAAAATATAAATCAGTTTCGAATCGTATTATCTAGAAATACTTGATTATATTATCTGCGCTCTTTTCTTTGGAAAAAAAACTATTCTAAATTTGACTTCAACTAACTGGCAATTGTCCACCAGTGTAATATGTTTTCTATCAATTTTTTCATTTGGCTTATTTTATTTAAAATTAAACTGATCTTTAATAATTTTTGAGGAATGGCGAAACTCATTCTTTTTCTCATATACCGCTCTGGTTCAATGTAGTAGCCAAAAATAAAACAAAATGAGTCGGTACCTAGTTTAAAATTTCGAGAAAATGCCATAATTGTGTTAAACTAAGGCATCTAAATAACCGTAGTAAAAGCGCAAACTGGTTTTCGGGTATTTTATGTATGAAAAACCTGTTAACCGGTTAAAGCCGTCCTCAGAAAATCAGGTACGTAATTTGCAAAATTAAAAAAATGTAAACATTTGTTAAAATTATATGTTAAAGGTTGGATTGTTTAAAAATAGGTATAATAAATAAATATAAATAGGTAATGAAACACGTAAAGAGGAAATAATTCTTTTATTTTTGTTTTCAAAGGCGGTGAACAAGAAAAGTTATACGTGCATTGTAAAAAATATACAACAAAATTCATCATAATGAACAAAATTATCAAAATATTAAAAAAAGAGAAATTTATAATACTTACAATACAATAAAATAACACACACATTTTTTAAATTTATTATTTAAAAAATAATATTTTAAGAAAACTAACGCATCAAGTGTATTGTGGTGCACAGAATTTCTAATTTTGGTGCAAAAATTATTAGCAACACTAAATACAAGTTCACTTGCAGTGGAAGTGGGTTTAATCATTAATAATTCTTTATATAATTTTTCTAGATTTGGCGTACGTTCTTTGGTAGATTCAAATGATTTGAAATCTTTATTTAACTGCAATGATTCCTTAGAAATGTCTTTCGGGCATGGAACAGTCATAATGGAATTTTTGCAATTCTATAAATAACGGATCCTGTTTCAGTTATATCAGGTTTTTTTGGGAAAAGCCTTCCTAAATTATCTTTTGCGTATGCAATTGTGGAAGCATTGGATATATATACTTAGGTTGAGTTAAATACTGTTTTAGGAATCACTGTAGTTTGTAAATAAGTTTACAAAGTGACTAAATTTTGATTGCGACTTTCTAATATTCTTTTAGTTAATAAATTTCTCATTTCAGAACAAAAAGGAGATTCAATTTTTTACTGCTCAAATAAAAATTAAAATACTCCTTCCGCCGTAAAAATTGTTGCATCAATTTTGCTTAATTCTTTAACGCTAATTTCTATTGGTTTCAGAACATGAACAATATTTTCTAATATATTAAAATTAATTTCATCATATGAAAACTCCTGGTTAATATCTTTAAGAGTACGTAAGAGTATAACCTTTCAATCATCGGTATCAAGGAGTTCCACCGCGTTTTACAATCTAATAATAAAACTAATTTCTTATTTTCTTGTTCTAAAACGTATTTTTGTAAAATAGAATTTTTTACACTAGAATATTTAAAACATCGGATAAATTTACGGACGCTTTTTAGCAAATCTTGTATACACGGATTATTATCAGATTATTATGATCTTCATTAAAACTAAAATAATCAATTTCATCTGATTCATTAAATTCATTATCACTTTCAGTGTCATTTTGAGGAAGTATACGTTCATCAATATTTTTATAAAATAATTCCATTACAGCTAAATGTACTCCGTGATTATAGCAAAGTTGGCCTTCAATACCAATTATATTCCCAATTATATATTTGCTATAATATCTCTCGTTAAATTAAGATCAAATTCTACGTCGTAGATGAATGGACAAATATAAATTGTAAACGTTTTTTAAACTTGACTTTGCATGACACCAAAAATGACACTAAAAATAAATTGGATTCTACGGTAATAGAAAACCGTGTTCCAGTTCTTGTTAATAATATATTAGAAAATGCTGCAGCATTACTGTTTTCTAACGTGTAGAAGCCTATAAATCGTTCAACAACTTATCCTGATTGTAACACTAATCTTATAAAAACTGACATCTGATCAACTCTGGATATATCAATTGTTGAATCAACAATTAGAGAAAAGAATTGTGCAGACCTAACTTCATTATCAATATTTGCGGATCATTCTGAGGCAAGTGATTGAATTAGGTCATTTTGTACATCATGACATAAATAAAGTTCATTTTTCTTTTCAAACTTTAGATGATTGTCCAAAGTGGAATCATATTTAGCCAATAAAAACAGCGATTCACGAAATTTTCTAGTATTACTATACCTGTCAGAGCCAGAATGTTCTCTGTGTCCTCTAAATGGCAAACCTTGTTTGCTAAAAATAACGTTGCATCTACCATTCGTTTCAAAACTTCTCTATTTTTTCCACTTGATAACGCTCCTGACTGATCAAACCAGATATCACAGTTTTATCATTTGAAATGCGATATTTAACCAGCAAATATTGACATATTGCACTTTGATGTTGATTGGAAGTTTCATGTTTAATGATTTTTTCCATGCCTTTTTACCAGTTATAAACTCCAAACCTTTTTGATTTGTTGGTGAATAGATAAGCCAATTTCTTTCCTCCTTTATACTACCTTTTCCAAGACATTTTGTGTAACAAGAAATTTGAAACTTGCGCCCCAATTCATCTGTCGGAAATTGAAATGGTTCATTGAGTCCAGGTTGACATATTCCGATTTCAAACAATTTTCCTATCAGTTTTGAGCTTATGCTTGTTTAATGTAGAGTCCTGGATCTGTAGGAAAGCCGGATTAAGGAAGAAGTGGTTCTTGTAAAATATCTGAAGCAAGTTCGTCCCTAAGTTCCAGTTTTTTTTCATTAGAGAAATCTACAACCATACCTTTAATAGTTGATGCATGTTGAGCGCGTAATTTATAACTGTTTGAATAAAAACTGAATATTCTTTATATTTAATTAAATAATTGGAAAAACCAATTAACTGTGTAAAATAACCCGGTTTACAGTTTTTTTAAAAACCTCAGATTAACCGGTTTCGGTTTTAACCGGTTTAGATGCTCTAGTGTTAAACAATATCTAATTAATATCTTTTCAAAAATTAAAAATAGCGAAAATTCATGTTAAAAACAATTTCAGTGAAACAGATCAACTTCAATTGCAAAACAGCGGGAGACGTTAGACAAAAACTAATGTAATATTTTAAATCAGAAGGTTAGATTTACTATATAAACGCTTTAAAATAACATAACTATTTTTTGTTGTGTTGTGTTATTTGTTTTTTTTATATTTTAATTATTTTGAATATATTTTATGTACATTCCTATTGATTTTGTATTATTGTATTCGTATTCATCTTATTTATTCATCATTCGTAAATATTTGTTTCTGCCGAAAGAAATAAATTTTTATTTTAATTGATTAATGACAAATTTTATAGTTTCAATTTTTTATCTATTCAAATATTTAAAATTCTTTGTAGAATAAAACATAAGATTCTTCGTAGAAATAAACTAATTCTTATTTGACAAAAGAGTAAACTTTAGAAAAAATATAAAATTCATATTATTAACTATTTGTTGGACAGATAATAAATAATCAAAATTCATAATAAATATTTATTGATAGTTAAAATATAAACTTCATATAATAAAATTAAAACCCAAGACCATTAAATTTCAAAATCGCAAAAAATATTAAAAATTCAAATAAAATAAAGTAATTCAATGAAATAAATATTATTAAAATTTATATGAAATTTTAAAATATTTATATGTAGTGCCTTTGACTTTCAATTTAACAACTATATCAATTTAATAATTAAATTTAAAATATATTATTGAATTAATTAAATTAAAATAATTGTTTAAATATTCAAAAAAAAATCTTTTTAATTCATCCATGCTTCTTTCGAACATCGCCAGAGTTAAAATCTATTAAAAAAAATGTCAAACACTCGAGAAGCTGAAACCATTGCTTTCCAAGCTGAGATCTCCCAGTTGATGAACTTGATCATCAATACCTATTCAAACAAAGGAATCTTCATTAGAGGATTGATTTCAAATTTTAGTGATGGCCTCGATCAAATTCGTTACAAGAGCTGTACGGAGCCATCAGTCTTGGATAGCCAAAAAGACTTAATTATTAAAGTTATTTCAGATAAAGATTCCAAAATTTTGACACTGTACAATACTGTAGTTGGTATGATCAAAGCTGAATTCATCAACAATCTTTGTACAATGGCCAGATCATGTAACAAAGCTCTTATGAAAGGCTTGACTCCTACAGCAGATATTACTATGATTGGTTAATTTGGTGTTAATTGGTTAATTAGTTTCATGTTCCTTCAATTGGTGTTAGAACTGACAAAGTCAAATCTTCTCTTTTTTCTAAATAGTTAAAATTACACCTATAATTGTCCTTCTGACAGTTATACATTACTCATTTTTAAAATTTATATATAATGTATTTAAAATGCTTGATTATTTTTTTGATATCATTTTAGCAACCCCCCCCCCCCCCTATTTCCAAAACCCAAATTCCCAACCTTAATTAATAAAAAAATGGTCAACAACATTGTTCAACTTAATAACATTTTGTATTAAGTCCGCATAACTTGAAATTTCACCAACGACCTATCTAAACATTTGATATTAGACGTAAACGAATTTTTCGTCTTAAATAAAGGAGTCCCCATCATCGACTATTTTTCAATTCCTAACTAACTTCGCCTTCTGTGAACGTTGGATTTTCAGGCGGCGCCATCGCGATCAACAGCATCTTTACCGTTGAAACAACTTTCAATTCCAGCTCATCAATTCACTTCCCTGTCGACTCTGGCTGATCATTTTCAATCCTTCCAACAATTATAACTCCAGACAACAAATCTCTTTTCACCGCCTTACCAGCCAACGGCACATCCATTCAATTTTTGGGAACAAAAATACTTTCATTCATACTACCGACATTGAACTCAACTTTCACTTACAACTTCCACATAGCAGACACAATTCATCGAATACTAGGCTCCGACTTCCTCTGCAAATAATCCCTCATAGTAGACTACAAAAACCGACAACTATTCACTATAAACCGGCTCCTCAAACCTATACCTCCAAATTTATCACCAAGCGTAACATCAATCTCTACGCAGACATGATTAAAAATCAAATTAAATTAGTTTAATTTAATAAGGAGTTCGATTTTCATTGTCTTTTGATGAATGGACGTCATCTGGAAACAGAAGATTTATTGTGGTTATTATACAATATGGAAATCATCTCTAGCATTTGGGACTTGTTAGAGTTAAAGGCACTTTGCCAGCCTTAAATTATATAATATTTCTAAGAAAAAGATTGGATATCTATGGACTAGATTTAGAGAAAGATACAATATCCAGAACAACAGACGGATGTAGTGTTATGAAAAAAGTGCATAAAGAAATTGGAGGGATTTCGCAATTGTGAAATATGTCATGGATTTCATTTGGCAGTCGTAGCAGTGGCGGATTTAGATTTTGGTGTGTGGGGGAGTGGGGCGAGGAAAGTTTTCAGGGGGCGCCACAAATTATGAAGATGGTACTACTTATTTTCGCGAGTATTGAGTGAATACTAATATTATTAAAAAGCATTATATTCAGTAAATTTATTCTAGTAAATTTATTGATGTAACAAACATACAAGTTTATTTATTATTAAAATTGCTTCCTGCGTGATTACATTGAAGCAAAACGATTTATTGTCGATTCAAAGTCAATGTTCTCAGTCAGTTCGCGTTCTTTTGAAATTAATGCTAATCCAGACAGACGTTCGTTTGTCATTGTGTATCACAAATAATTTTTGATGATTTTCAGTCTACTGAAACTTCTTTCAGCAGTAGCAGATGTAACAGGAAGTCAAGTATATTTTATAGAGAATTGCCAAATTGGGAAGTTCTGGCGCCATTTGTTTTTCAACCAAGAAAGGCAGCACCTCTTTAAGTTGTAGTTTACAAGATAGTAATCGGCGTATTGATGCATACACGTATTTGAAAGTATCATATTCTAGGATTGTTTCTTCAATATTAATATCGTTTTTGTAAATGTCGCATAAATTTTGAAAAGATTCTTTATTTTCTTCTGATATTTGTGATAGATCAAGACAGGAGAATAAAGCAACAGTGTTATTAAAATCATTAAAACGTTCATCTAGTTTTGTTACAAGTGTATCCAAGACAGTGAAATACGTTTCACATTTGAAGCGTGTAGTTGGATCATCAATCCTTCCATCTCTGTTAAGTTCACCTGCCATGCGTTTCCTTTTTACAACTCGCTTTTCTTTAAATTCTGTTTCGACATCTAGTAAGAAACAATTTTTGATAATAAATTATTTTACAGCAACATTTAGACTTTCAAAAGCTTTATCACGTCTCATATCAGCAAACTTATTTCTGGCAACATAAATCAATTGTTTTGCAAACGCAATATCTATGTCCTTTCGTTGCAAATAGTTTGATAACACGAAGATATTATCTAACAGCTTTTGTAGAAATAGCATCAGAAAAACAAAAGAATATTTTGTTATCAAAATAGATAGTCCCATGGCTTCTGCTCTGACACTTCCTTTGTGTTCTTTTGATTCCCCAAAATTTATATCTCCTAGAGTAGATATAATAGCGGAGAATGATCCAACAACCGCATCAACTGCATGCTTTCGGCTTGTCCATCTTGTATCAGAAAGTCGTTTTAGAGTATCTACTATCGATTCATATCGAGACTTCTGATGTTCTTCGAGAATGTGTAGTCGTGGTAGACTCGATGTAAGGAAAGTATACAACTTTTCTGTTGTACCAAAAAACAACTGAAAATCACTGTTAAGAGACATTGCTTCAATAGTCACCAAATTCAATGCATGAGAACAACAGTGAACAAAGATGGCATTTGGTGAAAGTGTCTTTATCTTAGTTTGAAGACCATTTTTAATCCCAGACATCACAGAGGCACCATCATATGCCTGTCCTCTAAAAGGTGTAATGTCAATGTTTCGCTTTTGTAACTCCGTTAATAATATATTAGAAAATGCTGCAGCATTACTGTTTTCTAACGTGTAGAAGCCTATAAATCGTTCAACAACTTATCCTGATTGTAACACTAATCTTATAAAAACTGACATCTGATCAACTCTGGATATATCAATTGTTGAATCAACAATTAGAGAAAAGAATTGTGTAGACCTAACTTCATTATCAATATTTGCGGATCATTCTGAGGCAAGTGATTGAATTAGGTCATTTTGTACATCATGACATAAATAAAGTTCATTTTTCTTTTCAAACTTTAGATGATTGTCCAAAGTGGAATCATATTTAGCCAATAAAAACAGCGATTCACGAAATTTTCTAGTATTACTATACCTGTCAGAGCCAGAATGTTCTCTGTGTCCTCTAAATGGCAAACCTTGTTTGCTAAAAATAACGTTGCATCTACCATTCGTTTTCAAAACTTCTCTATTTTTTCCACTTGATAACGCTCCTGACTGATCAAACCAGATATCACAGTTTTATCATTTGAAATGCGATATTTAACCAGCAAATATTGACATATTGCACTTTGATGTTGATTGGAAGTTTCATGTTTAATGATTTTTTCCATGCCTTTTTACCAGTTATAAACTCCAAACCTTTTTGATTTGTTGGTGAATAGATAAGCCAATTTCTTTCCTCCTTTATACTACCTTTTCCAAGACATTTTGTGTAACAAGAAATTTGAAACTTGCGCCCCAATTCATCTGTCGGAAATTGAAATGGTTCATTGAGTCCAGGTTGACATATTCCGATTTCAAACAATTTTCCTATCAGTTTTGAGCTTATGCTTGTTTAATGTAGAGTCCTGGATCTGTAGGAAAGCCGGATTAAGGAAGAAGTGGTTCTTGTAAAATATCTGAAGCAAGTTGTTTTTTCATTGTATCAAATTATGAATCACCCTGATTATGTTTCAAGCTCTGAGCAGGTAATATTACCGTCTCAGTATTCTCTGCACATGAATGTGTAGCTGGGTGTTGTTCATCAACTACAGATAGTACTTGCTCATCTTCAACAAAAACTTCAGATGATGTTTCTGTCTCAGCAGGCTCAGCACAGGAACTCGAATGCGTAGATGGGTGTTGATCATCAAATACATGCTCATTTTTAGCAGAAACTTCAGTTGATTGAACTACTGGCATTTTAGACTGTTTAGTTATAAATGATCTTAACTTAATATATTTGCTAGCATCTGCCTTGAGACTGGCTTCCTTTGCCAATTTACGCCTAAATTATCCACTTAATTTGGTAACTGCTTTGCTTTTATTAGTGTCACCAACTGACTCAGCCATGGCTCTAATTTAAATTTTATTTTAATTCAATATTGAATATTATTTTAATATTTCAATAGTAACGCAATAATTTGTTTGTCAAAAAAGTCCAAATTGACAATAATTTTTATGGTTAGATTTATGTACAAACACTATACAAGCTTAAAAACTTCAAACAGTCGCTCTTCACTGGAGCTATGTAATATTATTAATATGATGCAGCATAACAGCTGGAGTTGCTTAAATCCAGTTGAACTTTGTACACAGACAAAACTGTAATAAGAGAAAGGCCAGGCCGTCTGGTTAATGGCAGTCTCAGCACTGCTGAGTAAGCAGTAATCTGCACTACTGAAGAATATACCTGCTGCTGTGCTGCATCAACTATGTTTAACAACATAGCAGAGTAATAGGTACTATCAATGATAATAATAATCTATAAACGGTGACTCTGAGCAAAAAAAAGTATTTTTATACACACAGAAAAAAGAAATTTCAAGTACTCCGCGATCGATTCGAAATCATTACGCAATCGACCATTTGCCGAACCCTGATCTAAACAAACTACATCTTTATTCAGCAAAAGGGCAATTAAATCATCAGCAACTACTGAAGAATATACCTGCTGCTGTGCTGCATCAACTATATTTAACAACATAGCAGAGTAATATGTACTATCAATAATAATAATAATCTATAAACGGTGACTCTGAGCAGCTGGTTGCTGCAGTGATAGTAGAATACATTTCAATCCATTTAGCTCTTCCAAATCAAAGATATATTAAATTGCCAGTGTCAGTGATCGGATTAATCTTAATGCTTGTACACATTCATAAAAATTATCTTTGGGGGGGAAGGCAATTAGGATTCAACAAAGGCCCCTCCCCCACACCTATAGCTAAATCTGCCACTGACTCCCACTCTTCATGAAAATGATAGATTTTTCTTTTTTTCGCCACGGTTCCACCTTCACTCATTTAATAATTTTTTTAATAATTTTATATAATAAATTAGTTTTAATTTAAATTCTCAACGCCCTCTTTAACATTGTACTTAAAACTAAACAAAAAAACTTTAATCTCGTTTACTTTTTTAAGAACAAAAACACCTACTATAATCTAAAATTGTGAAAGTAACTTTTTTAAAATTTGAAATTTAAAAAATATATTTAGTAAGAAAAATTTTAAATTCAAAAAAAGTATTTTTATACACACAGAAAAAAGAAATTTCAAGTACTCCGCGATCGATTCGAAATCATTACGCAATCGACCATTTTCCGACCCCTGATCTAAACAAACTACATCTTTATTCAGCAAAAGGGCAATTAAATCATCAGCAATTTTAATTGAACGTCTGAATGTTGGCTTTAAAGTGTATTTAACCAATTTTTCGGCATTGTTGCACAATCTCAAATTTATTATCTTCTTCGGATTCTCCACTCTCTTGCCGTAAACACTATTATTTAAAAGTTTATAAAAATCTCTATCTAAACTATTTTGTGATTCAGCTCGAAGTTGGGTATTTCTGTTGATGTAATTCTTCAATATGGGCTTTTGTGTAAATTTTATTGCCCGATGTATATTGGTGACTTTCACTCCGAGGGCCATATATAACTTCAAAAGTCTCCTATGAATAACATAATTAGTTTTCGCATGATAAGTTAATAATAATTTTGGTAGAGTGGAATCTAGTGGACACATTTTCTCTGCTGCGACTGGGAAATCGTCTAATAGATCAGAGCTCCGCAACCGGTGTGCCGGTGTGCCTCTTCGAAGTCGGCATATATAAGAAAAAGTGGAGTTACCATTTTTGACCAGTCATTAAATTTTAAATCGAGTTTTCCGGCAACGTGTATGATGTTGTGCCCAATTGGTTTTTCTTGCATAAAGTTACATGCCTGTCAAAAGCATCTTCTCTTCTAAAACCATTTAAACATGTCTCGCACCATCTGCCGTAAATCTGGAACTGCTGTATAGTGGTATTGGCCATTCGATTCTAACAATAGTAAATACATGGGTGTAACTACAGTTACTTTAGTCCGATGTATTATATCAATATGTGGATGTTTCATTATAATATCCACATTATCGATATCAATCATATTTTTAGGATTGTAACTGAGGACATTGATAGCAATTCCTTCGTTATGCCTTTCGAATTTTCAAATGTCCTTCAATTTCATTGGCATATCTAATTCATTATATACCAATTCGGACAAAAACTGTGTATAATTTTCAACATTTGTATTATCGGCCATGATGACATCTTTTTTCAAATTGGCCAGAACACTGTATACGAAACTCATATCATCTCCATTTATCACATTTATTAAAGCATTTTTATTTACCAAGGCTTTCGGAGTTGGAATATAATTTTTGGATATAATCTGGATATTTCAGAAATCCTAGTTATTTTGAAATTTATTCCAATTATTCTTATCAGACGCCACCCTCTTCCAAGTTCCGATCTGATATGAATTTTTTCGTGCAGCTTTTCAATACCATCTGCAATAAACTTTTCAAAATTGTTCTCAGTTACCATCACAGCTTTGTTAGAAAATCTTGTGGATTAGAATTCTCCATCCTTTTCGAAATCACATTCTATTCCGAATTGAACTTTCACAGTTCTCATCTCCTTGATTGTGGATAATAGTTTGTCAGAGAAAGTTTCGGGTAGATTTATCTCTTTCATGTTTTTAAACGACATTTTTTATTATTTTGTGGCAATTTTTTAAGACAAATTCAATCTCGACTTCTTCAACAGGTTCCCATTCATTAACAATCTAAAGATTATCCCATATATTGTACTCTTCTAACGTTTGTTCCGTTTCCACTGGTTCTTCCACCGCTTTTATCAAATTAGTTGATCCACAACCAATTTGATTATTCAAAAAATTCCCTGATTCGCCTATAACGATAACATCATCATCAAATTCATCTATAATGACGATGTTATCATTTAGTTTTTGTTTT
>CAUHTR010004180.1:0-30811 GCA_959609185.1 Schmidtea polychroa | reverse complement strand
ATACACTATCTTCTTATAAAAAAGTCAATCAGATACAACTACCAAGTACCAACTATTACAACCAAACAACTATGCATTAACAAATCGATCTTTAAAAGCAAATACTCTTCGCCTGAAAATATTGGATGAAAAATTAATTGAACTCAATGCATCCATAACTAGGTAAAAAATTGATTAAATTTTTGTAAAAATTTTAAATTTTCAAAATAATTATCATAAATGTAATTAATGGACAAGAAAGAATTCTAGTCATTAATCATCCAGTAAATTAAAAAAAATTACTGATCATTCAGTTAATATGAATCAACTAAGATAATAAATTAATAAAATTTTGAAATAAGTCTAATAAATAATGTGATTTAGATTGAATAAATTAATTGAAATAAAATTAATTTATATTATATGTTTTAAAAGTAATACATGTACTCAAATTGATTGACTGATTGCTCAAAATATTCAAAAAATCAGTATAAATCATTACCATTATCAAAGTCGTCAATCTACCAATAAAAATAATTATCATTAATTCCAAGAGAGACTAGAAAACTACTGATAACGTCCAACAAACCAGTAAATTCATTTAAATGACTATATTTTTACCTTAATTCATATTATTACAAATTTTACTAAAATCATCTAAAAAACATGAAATTTCCCTGAAATAACTCTATCTATAAAGATTGTATTTTAATGATAAATACTTGTTAAAGATATATATTCACCTCAAACTAACAAGATTCCTTAAAATCCTTAAATGACTATATTTCAACCCTTATTTCATATTATTACAAATATCATCTAAAAGCATCAAATTTCCCTGAAATATCTATATCTTTTAAGATTAGTATCTTATCGATAATACTTGTTAAAGATCATATATTCACCTCAAACAACAGATTCCTTAAAATCTCTTAAATGACTATATTTCAACCCTTAATTCGTATTATTACAAATATCATCTAAAAAGCATCAAATTTCCCTGAAAATAACTCTATCTTTAAAGATTAGTATTTTATCGATAATATCCTTAAAAGGTTATATATTTACTCAGACTAATAAGATTGCTTAAAATCCCCTTTAAATGACTATAATTCTAACTTTAATTCATTATTATCACGAATATTTCCCTATAAAACAGATAAAATAAATTGGTCATTAACCCTAATAATTTATAAAATCTAATGATAAAACCGGTTATAATTAAATTTTGGTAATCACTGTACTCGAAATTTTTAAATAAATATTACTACAATATAATGACTAGGTCCCCATTGAAAGATTAAATTTATCCATTCAATAAAATATATTTCTTCAAATGATCATTTTTACCGATATTCAACCGATTTAATTATTAATTAAATCAATCGTTAGATTTCTTTTCAATAAAGATCAATTTTATTCAGTGTTTGTCGATGTTTTTAAGTCCATATTTCTAAACTTTTGTCATTCTCCGCTTAAATAAAGATAAAAATAATTTAAAGTTGATATCAATCCAATTATCTGTAAAGATTTCATTGTCAAAACCAAGTAAATCGATCATTATCCCTACTTAATAAACCATAAATCTAAATTAATATACAATGGATTAATCACAACCTAATAAAACGATATAATTTCACATTATTATTGATTCATAACTGACTAATGTATTGACATTTCCCTTAAAACATTGATATTTTACCAACAATCATACTTAAAAAATCTATATTCCCATCTTAACCCATCCTTCATTAAATTAAATCGACTATATCCCCCCCTTAAAAGATCATATATTCCCACCTTATCCGATCTCTCATTAAATCTAACCGACTATATCCCTTTAAAAGATCATATTTTCCCACCTTATTCGATCCCTCATTAAATCTAACCAACAATATCCCATCTTAACTGATCTCTTACCAAATATTTCTACCCTTTTAAACATCTAACCAAATATATCCTTCAATTCTACCCACTTGAATCCTCCTTTAATTCACTCAATCCTCTTAATATCCTTAGAGAACTTCAAAAATATGACTTTTCATAAACTGTTATAGTCACCAGACATTCTTCTATTGAAATAATTTAGAAGTTATGTAGTAAGAGCCCAAAAAAGATCAAAATTCACTAAAGTTTTCTACAAATATTTCACCCATTAAATACCTAACTGGAGATGATATATATTAATTGATTATAATTCTTCATCGATTCAACAATCATTTTCAAGCAATACAGCAAACTAATTTCTGTATATCCTACAATAATTATCAAGTAAATTTAAAGTCCTTGATAAAGTTAACTGGTTTCTAGCTTATGTTTTTTAAAGTGCATCAATGTGTAAATATTCTTAGAAAATTATTGAAAAATTATTTAGTCAAATACATTACAAAGTTATCATCAAAAATCACTTAATTATTAACCTAATTGTCAATGAAATTAATTTTTATTTAAAAACTATTCAATAAAATACATCTAATTAGGAAGAAATAATTAAATTTATCAATTAAATTTATCAGTCACATGAAATTCTTAGAAAATTGTTCAATATCTCATAAAAATTTATCCTATCACTTGATTATTGTACAAACTCTAATTATTAACCTCATTAAAAATAATTTTTATTTAAAATTAAAAAACCAATCAATAAAAATACATTCAATTATCAAGAAATTAATTAAATTTATCTTAGAACTAACTTTAAATTATTAAATATTCATTCAATAAACATGAAATCCACAAAATTACAGATATTCACAAAAAATTACGGAAAATAATAGAAATCCGCAAAAATAATATGAAATTACAAAAAACGATAAAAATTCACAAAAAACGATAAAAATTCACAAAAAAGATAGAAATTTACTTGAATAAAACCATCAACTCTAAAAATTATCAATACCGTAAACAACAAATTTGTCTAAATAATCATTCAAATAAAAGCATTAAAATACCTTTACGACTAATACCCTTGCGACATGTTGAATGTGAGTAGTACCCTTGGGAGCAATACCCATAGGGGACAGATATTTTGTCGGATAAACTCAGGAGTATATATAATAAAACTCATTCAAATTTATCATTGAATCAGTAAAATTATCATAAATTTCGATAAAAATTCTAAGCGGTAAGCAATGTAAGAGAATATTCTTTAAAACTTAGATAAAACTAACAATGAAGGTGGTAAGAATCATTAAAGTGAAAAAATTATTCATTACTCGATTCAATGGGTGAAAATAATTGGTAGAAGAATTCATTAATGGATCATGAGAGGTAAATACTGAGAATGGGCATAGATAAGAAAAAAAAGGGTTGATAAGAATGGAAATATATTAATTGAATTTATTTAAAATTATTTCATAAAATTCATAAATTTAATAAAAAAAAAAACTTAAAAGAAATATTCGTGGGGATGTTTTAAGTGAATAATAAATCAAAATCGGCGTAATATCAGTAGAAAATCGGGGTGGGGGTTATAGGTGGAATAATTACTGGAAAATTGGGGGATATTAGTGCTTAATAATGGAATATTTAAAATTGGAGGCTATAGTGAGGAGGATATTTTAAACTATTTTTTGCATAACAAGCCGTGTCTATTTTATTACATAACAAGCGGTGAAAGGTATTTTACCATCATTTTACCAACATTTTACCTAGTATATAATTTAATTTTATGTATTTTTAAATTGATATATTTTCAATATCATTCTACTTTTCTTCAAATAATAAGTTTAAAAAGTATATAATGATTAATAAATTAATATCTGTTAACATTTATTTGAGAATTTAAAAAAACTTTACTTTAAATTTGTGAATTATTTAATTTTGATTGTATTTTATAGGCATATATTTGAGTATTAGCTTATTTTGATTGAAGTTTCATATTTAAATATGATGATTGCTTCGAAATTTTTAGTGTAAAATAGTAAAATTAATAATGAATAGAATACAATAATTAAAGGACTTAAAAAACAATTTACTTTTTATTACCTAATTCCATCACATAAGTTTAAAAATTTCTAGAACTGTTAATAAATCAATTTCTTATTCACATTTACTTATAAAATTTTTATTTTAATGAAAGTATTAAATTATCTAAGTTACTTTATTTCTATTGCCTTTTCCCATCAATAAGTTAAAAGTATATAACTGTTAATAATTAATTCTTATTTACATTTATTTAAAAAAACTTAACTTATAAAATTTATATAACTGAATTTATATCTTATTTGATGAAAAGGGTAATATAATTAATAATATGATAATTGTTTTGAAATATTTAACGTAAAATATTAAATTTATAATAAATAGCTATTATTACAAGGGACTTATACAAACAAAGACTTTTATTTCTAATGTTTTATTCCATCAATAAGTTTTCAAAGTATATAACTGGTAATAGATTAATTCTTATTTACATTATTTGAGAATTTTAAACATTATAAATTTATATTTTCTAAGACTTATATTTTGAATATTAACCTATTTGATTGAAAAGGGTAATTGATTTAGAAATTATTTAGTGTAAATCAAAACATTTAAATTATTAAGGTATTAAAGTACTTATTCAAACATTAAAAAAAAGATCTAATCAATAATTCTCAATAAATACCATTCACAGCTTGTTATGTAATAAATAGTCGCGGGTTTTATGTAATAAACTAGTTTAAAATAATTTAAATTACATATCCTTCTCATTGATATCCCCCCGATTTTCCATTAATTATTCACTTATACCCCCCAATTTTCCATTAATTATTCACCTATAACCACCCCGATTTTCTACTTATATTACGCCGATTTTGATTTATTATTCACTTAAAAACATCCCCACAAATATTTCTTTTAAGTTTTTTTTTTATTAAATTTATGAATTTTATGAAATAATTTTAAATAAATTCAATTAATATATTTCCATTCTTATCAACTTTCATCTTATGCCCATTCAATGATCCATTAATGAATTATTCTACCAATTATTTTCACCCATTTGAATTTATCATCGAGTAATGATTAATTTTCCTCACTCTAATGAAGATTTTTACCACATTCATTGTTAATTTTATCAAAGTTTTAAGAATATTTCTCTTTTCATTTACATTGCTTTACCGCTTTAGAATTTTTATCGAAATTTATGATAATTTTTACTGATTCAATGATAAATTTGAATGAGTTTTATTATATATACTCTGAGTTTATCGACAAAATATTCTGTCCCCCTATGGTGTATTGCTCACAGGGTACTACTCACATTCAACATGTCGCAAGGGTATTAGTCGTAAAGGTATTTAATGCTTTATTTGAATGATTATTTAGACAAATTTGTTGTTTACGGTATGATAATTTTTAGAGTTGATGGTTTTATCAAGTAAATTTCTATTTTTTGTGAATTTTTATCGTTTTTTGTGAAATTTTTATCGTTTTTGTAATTTCATATTATTTTGCGGATTTCTATTATTTTCCGTAATTTTTGTGAATATCTGTAATTTTTGTGGATTTCATGTTTATTGAATGAATATTTAATAATTTAAAGTTAGTTCTAAGATAAATTAATTAATTTCTTGATAATTGAATGTATTTTTATGATTGGTTTTTAATTTTAAATAAAAAATTATTTGTAATGAGGTTAATAATTAGAGTTTGTACAATAACAAGTGATAGGATAATTTTTATGAGGATATTGAACAATTTTCTAAGAATTTCATGTTGACTGATAAATTTAATTGATAAATTTAATTAATTTCTTCATAATTAGCTGTATTTTATTGAATAGTTTTAAATAAAATAATTTCATTGACAATTAGGTTATAATTAAGTGATTTTTGATTGATAACTTTGTAATGTATTTGACTAAATAATTTTTCAATAATTTTCTAAGAATATTTACACATTGATGCACTTTAAAAAACATAAGCTAGAAACAGGTAACTTTATCAAGGACTTTAAATTTACTTGATAATTATTGTAGGATATACAGAAATTTAGTTTGCTGTTATGCTTGAAAAATGATGGTTGAATCGATGAAGAATTATAATCAATTAATATATATCATACTCCAGTTAGGTATTTAAGGGTGAAATATTTGTAGAAAACTTTAGTGAATTTTGATCTTTTTGGGCTCTTACTACATAACTTTCTAAATATTTCAATAGAAGAATGTCTGGTGACTATAACAGTTTATGAAAAGTCATATTTTTGAAGTTCTCTAAGGATATTAAGAGGATTGAGTGAATTAAAGGAGGATTCAAGTGGGTAGAATTGAAGGATATATTTGGTTAGATGTTTTAAAAGGGTAGAAATATTTGGTGAGAGATCAGTTAAGAGGGATATTGGTGGTTAGATTTAATGAGAGATCGGATAAGGTGGGAATATATGATCTTTTAAGGGGATATAGTCGATTTAATTTAATGAAGGATGGGTTAAGATGGGAATATATGATTTTTTAAGTATGATGTTGGTAAAATATCAATGGTTTAAGGGAAATGTCAATACATGAGTCAGTTATGAATCAATAATAATGTGAAATTATATCGTTTTATTAGGTTGTGATTAATCCATTGTATATTAATTTAGATTTATGGTTTATTAAGTAGGGATAATGATCGATTTACTTGGTTTGACAATGAAATCTTTACAGATAATTGGGATTGATATCAACTTTAAATTATTTTTTATCTTTATTTAAGCGGAGAATGACAAAAGTTAGAAATATGGACTTAAAAACATCGACAAACACTGAATAAAATTGATCTTTATTGAAAGAAATCTAACGATTGATTTTAATTAATAATTAAATCGGTTGAATATCGGTAAAAATGATCATTTGAAGAAATATATTTTATTGAATGGATAAATTTAATCTTTCAATGGGACCTAGTCAGTTATATTGTAGTAATATTTATTTAAAATTTCGAGTACAGTGATTAACAAAAATTTAATTATAACCGGTTTTATCATTAGATTTTATAAATTATTTAGGGTTAATGACCAATTTATTTTATCTGTTTTATAGGGAAATATTCGTGATAATATGAATTAAAGTTAGAATTATAGTCATTTAAAGGGGATTTTAAGCAATCTTATTAGTCTGAGGTAAATATATAACCTTTTAAGGATATTTATCGATAAAATACTATCTTTAAAGATAGAGTTATTTCAGGGAAATTGATGCTTTTTAGATGAATATTTGTAATAATACGAATTAAGGGTTGAAATATAGTCATTTAAGAGATTTTAAGAATCTTGTTAGTTTGAGGTGAATATATGATCTTTAACAAGTACTTATCGATAAGATACTAATCTTAAAAGATATAGATATTTCAGGGAAATTTGATGCTTTTTAGATGATATTTGTAATAATATGAAATAAGGGTTGAAATATAGACATTTAGGGATTTTAAGGAATCTTGTTAGTTGAGTGAATATATGATCTTTAACAAGTATTTATCATTAAAATACCAATCTTTATAGATAGAGTTATTCAGGGAAATTTCATGTTTTTTTAGATGATTTTAGTAAAAATATTGTAATAATATGAATAAGGGTTAAAAATATAGTCATTTAAATGAATTTTACTGGTTTGTTGGACGTTATCATAGTTTTCTAGTCTCTCTTGGAATTTAATGATAATTATTTTATTGTAGATTGACGACTTTGATAATGGTAATGAATTTATACTGATTTTTGAATATTTGAGCAATCAGTCAATCAATTTGAGTACAGTATTACTTTTAAAAAAATAATTAAAATTAATTTTATTTCAATTAATTTATTCAATCTAAATCAATTATTTATTAGATCTTATCTTATTATTTATTATCTTAGTTTGATTCAACTTGAATGATCAGTATTTATTTTATTTACTGATGATTAATGACTAGAATTCTTTCTTGTCCATTAATTACATTTTTATGGCATTATTTGAAAATTTAAAATTTTTAAAAAATTTAATCAATTTTTTACCTAGTTATTGATGCTTGAGTTCAATTAATTTTTCATCCAATATTTTCAGGCGAAGAGTATTTGCTTTAAAGATCTATTTGTTAATGCATAATTGTTGGTTGTAAGTAGTTGGTACTTGGTAGTTGGTATCTGATTGACTTTTTAGATTTGATAAGAAGATAGTGTATGTGATGAAGAATATTTTGTATTTAATTGCTATTATTTTATGTGTTGTTAGTTGATGTTGTTACTTGGTATCTAGTGATAGTATTTTTGCTGATAGTGCTTGGTAACTTGTTGTAAGTACTTGACTGATAGCGTTTTGGTTATCTTATAGTAAGTATCTAGTTGTAGGTTGATATTTGTTAATTCTCGACGGGTTTTGATGGTGGTTGTTAGTACATGGTTGTAAGTGTTTAGTATTTAGTTGTTTGAGACCCTGGTTGTTAGTACTTATAGCTAGTTAATGGGTAGGTGGTGGTTTGAGTGTTACCAATATCCTTACGACCAGTACCCTTACGAATAATACCTTTACGACTAATACCCTTACGACCAGTACCCTTACGACCTGTACCCTTACAACCTGTCCCTTACGACCAGTACCCTTAGGGGGTCAAAACATCCTGTCGGATAACTCAGAGTATATATAATAAAATGATCAATAATAAGTATTTATTGAATGTGATTTTTACTTTGCAATAATAGGTCAGTAGTTATCATTTAAAGAAGAATGTTTGTAAATTAGAATTCATTAGTCTTTCATTGTAATCTAAATTATTTTGAATTTCACGTAGTGTTTTAAAGTGATTAAGTTGTGGTTTTGATGAAAATCAACATTTTTGTTAATTGAAAAGGTTTTCTATGATGTAATTAACATATTTTTGAAGACAGATAAAAATTAATTTTATTTAAAAACTATTCAATAAATACAATAAAGAATATTTAGTTGATTGTAAGTAGTTAGTTGTAAGTATGTGGTTGTTTGAGAGTAGTTAGTACGTGTGGTATCATGTTGAAAGTACTTATTTGTTAGCACCTAGTTAAAATATTAGTAAACGATTGTTGGTAACTGTTGAATTATTATTTTATTATTATTATTATTATTATTCATTATTATTTAATTATTATTATTATTATTCCATTTAAAATTTTCATTTGACTTTGAAAATATTTCATTGAAATTAACTTAAAAATTATTTCATTAAAATTTGTATTTAAAATTATCTTAAAAAAAATTCATAAAATTAACTTAAAAAATTTTCATCAATAAAAATGAATAATTGTCAACTCAACCACTTTAAAACACCACGTGAAATTCAAAATAATTTAGATTACATGAAAATCAACATTTTGTTAAATTTTGAAAAGGTTTTCTATTGATTGTAATTAAACATATTTTTGAAGACAGATAAAAAATTAATTTAAAATGCATTTTATAAAATACAGTGAAGAATATTAGTAGTTAGTTGTAAGTATCTGATTGTTTGAGAGTTAGTACATGGTATCATGTTGAAAGTATTTGAAACTTATTTGTTAGCACCTAGTTAAAAATATTTAGTAACCGATTGTTGGTAACTGTTAAATTATTATTTTTATTATTATTATTATTATTATTATTCCATTTAAATTTTCATTTGCTTTGAAAAATTTACATTAAAAAAAAATTTCCATTTAAATTTTCATTAAAAATTTACATTTCTCAAAAAAGTTGGTGGTTATTCAATCTTTGATAATAAATTTAAAAATCTTAGTTTAATTTACTTATTACATTACTTATTTAAAAATATTACTTTAATTTACTTATTTAGCTTTAATTTAAAAATTTGAACCATTGGTTACTTAATTTTAAATTTTGAAACCTTAATTTACTTATTTAAAATTTTTAACTTTAATTTTACTTATCCTTAATTTACCTAATTATCCTTTATTACTTAATTTTACGCCATAATTTTACTAAACAACTAATTATAACCATTATTTTCATATTTAACTAATAATTTCATGTGGTCAGTGATTAATTGACGAAGATTTGCATCTAAAATTAATATTGAAAATCCCAGAATCTTTCATCCTAAATTGACTTTAACTTTAATATTTTAGATCATTGATTAGTTAATTTAAAAATTAAACATTAATTTACCTATTTAACCAATATTTCACCGTGGTCATCTAGTTGTAAGTGTTTGGTATCTAGTTGACAGCGCTTAGTAACTAGGTATCTTGTACTTGGGTTGATAATGCTTAGTACCTGGTTGTTAGTAGTTGGTACTTGGTATCTGGTAATTGGTTGTTAGTAACTAGTTGTAGGTATCTGGTTGTTAGTAACTAGTTGTAAGTACTTGGTATCAGGTAACTGGTTGTTAGTAACTAGTTGTAGGTATTTAGTAGTTGGTAATTAAGGCTTAGTACCTGGTTGATGGTGGTTGTGAGTAGTTGGTAGGTGGTAGCTAGTTGTTAGCTGGTTGTTGTGGGCTGTGAGTAGTTGGTATCAGGTAACTGGTTGTTAGTACATGGTTGATAATGCTTAGTACCTGGTTGTTAGTAGTTGGTACTTGGTATCTGGTAATTGGTTGTTAGTATCTAGTAGTTGTTGTGGGTTGATAGTACTTAGTAGCTAGTTAATGGGTTGTTGTGGGTTGTATGTACTTGGTAGGTTGTAGTAGTTGTCAGTTGTTTTTTTTTTTAGTTGTTAGTAGTTGGTAGGTGGTTGTATAGGTACTTAGTAGTTGGTTGATGATGCTTAGTTGGTGGTTGTTGTGGGTTGTATGTATGGTAGGTGGTAGCTAGTTGTTAGTACTTGGTACCTAGTTGGTTGTTAGTAACTAGTTGTTGGTATCTGGTTGTTGGCGGTTGTTAGTACTTGGTATCTGGTACCTAGTTGGTTGCTATCAGGTAACTAGTTGTTAGTAACTAGATGTAGGTATCTGGTTGTTAGAAAAATAGTTGTAAGTACTTAGTAGTTGGTAATTAAGGCTTAGTACCTGGTTGATGGGGTTGTGAGTAGTTGGTAGGTGGTAGCTAGTTGTTAGCTGGTTGTTGTGGGCTGTGAGTAGTTGGTATCAGGTAACTGGTTGTTAGTAACTAGTTGTAGGTATCTGGTTGTTGGTACTAAGTGTTGGTTTGTTGAATTATTATTAAAATTGTTCTTTGAAAAATATTTCATAAAAATTTTCATTAAAAATTGTCTTAAAAATTTCCATCTAAAATTATCATTGAAAATTATTCATAAAAAATTTCCATTAAAATTACTTAAAAAATATTCCATAAAAATTTCTATTAAAATTACTTAAAAAATTATTTCATAAAAATTTTCATTAAAATATTTCAATTCTCAACACCTTCTATTATTTCAACTTTTTGTTAATAAATTTTAAAATCTTACTTTAATTTACTTATTACATTATTTTAATTTACTTATTTAAAAATTATTACTTTAATTTACTTATTTAACTTTAATTTAAATTTTTTTTACCATTGATTACTTAATTTTAAAATTGGACCATTATTTACTTTATTTTAATTTTTTTAGAACCTTAACTTACTTAGTTGAGCCCTTAAATTAACTTTAATCTTAAATTTTGACCATTATTTACTTAATTTAAAAATTTGAGCCATAATTTACTTTAATTTAATTTTAAGAACCTTAATTTACTTTAATTTAATTTTTAGAACCTTATTTACTTTTTTAGAACCTTAATTTACTTTAATTTAAAAATTTGAACCTTAATTTACTTTAATTTAATTTTTAAGAACCTTAATTTACTTTAATTTAATTTTTTAGAACCTTAATTTACTTTAATTTAAAATTTTGAACCATTATTTACTTTAATTTAATTTTTAAGAACCATAATTTACTTTAATTTAATTTTTAGACCATAATTTACTTTAACTCAAATATTTTGACCATTATTTACTGTAATTCAAAATTTTGACTATAATTTACTTTAATTTAATTTTTTAGGACCATTATTTACTTTAATTGAAAAAATTTACCACGTTTTTTAGTGTAGACCACCTATTTCTCAGGACCAAAGAGACCCACCTCACTATAGTGTGAAAAATCCTTGGCTTTTTTAGTGGTAGTCGGATTTTTGTATAGAAAAAATTTTTTTGTATTGAAAATCCCAGGACCATCGAGACCCCCTCACTATAGTGTGAAAAATCCTTGGCTTTTTTAGTGGTAGTCGGATTTTTGTATTGAAAAAATTTTATTTGTATTGAAAATCCCAGGACCATCGAGACCCCTCACTATAGTGTGAAAAATCCTTGGCTTTTTTAGTGGTAGTCGGATTTTTGTATAGAAAAAATTTTTTTGTATTGAAAATCCCAGGACCATCGAGACCCCCTCACTATAGTGTGAAAAATCCTTGGCTTTTTTAGTGGTAGTCGGATTTTTGTATTGAAAAAATTTTATTGTATTGAAAATCCCAGGACCAACGTTTTTGTATTGAAAAATTTTTTTGTATTGAAAATCCCAGGACCCAAAAAAAACCCCCTCACTATAGTGTGGAACAATTGCGTAATAAAATCGTGGAACAAAAAAATCGTGGGAACAAAAAAAATCGTGGAACAAAAAAAATCGTGGAACAAAAAAAATCGTGGAACAAAAAAATCGGGAACAAAAAAAATCGTGGAACAAAAAAAATCGTGGAACAAAAAAAAATCGTGGAACAAAAAAAAATCGTGGAACAACCCCCCCCCCCCCCCCCCCCCGGGGGGGTAATTGTTCCAGCGGGCTACTAACTACCTACTTTTGCCTATCGTATTTCACAACTTGAAGGGATACGATATGCATCATATACTTAAATACGGATTAAATAATTTAAAAATTGGACTTTAGGTTGCATCCAATAACGACTGAAAAAATTATTTCTTTGATTGCGCATTTAGGGCAAAATTAGCTTAAGATTCATTGATTCTTATCAATTTGTCAATGATTCTTTAGCTAAAGCAGTCAAAACTTTGAATTCTTTGCCTTTTACTAATTCTGTTTTTCTGGCACTATAGTATGTGAAAAAGGAATCTTCCCTTATAATTCGCGACATCTTTAGATATTCTACAAACTACTTATGAATTACCACCATCTGGGAAGGTGTCACTGAGCTTGAGTATGAAAAAGCTCAGGAGATTTGGGTAGAAACTAATTGCCTAACTTTATTAGATTATATGATGATCTACTTTAAACTTGATTGTTTCTTTTGGCTGATCTTTCATCAGTTTCGGTTGAAATTCTATTGCTCACAATAGATTGGAACCATTGAATTATTTCGGAATTCCAGGTATGTCTTGGTCTTCTGCATTAATGTCTCTAAATGAACCAATTGAGCTCATAACTGAAAATGAAATGTTTAGCTTTTATGAGGGTGGAATAAGAGGCGGTCTTACTTTTGTGAATAAGCATTACGTAAAAAACCGATGAGAACACCGAGTTACTTTATATAGAATAATAATTCTTTATGGTTGGGCTTTAAGTCAATCATTACCTTGTGGTGAATTTAGTTGGGTTCTTGATGGATTTGATTTAATAATGGATGAATGTAGGAATTTAAATCTTGAATCTTTGTCTTATGGATACACTCTTGAAGTTGATCTTGTAATTCCTTCTGAGCTTCATGATAAGTTGGATGATTTCCCTGTAGCTGCTGAAAAAATGAAACCTGCTGGGTCTAAGGTTGAAAAATTATTATTAATCATCTTCCAAATCTAATTATGTGATTCATTGGAGATTATTAAAATTATATTTGGAACTTGGTGTGTTAAGTAACACGTGTAATAGGGGTGTAAGATTAAGCAAATCTCCAATTTTAAAAAATATATAGATACAAATACAGAATTAAGGTCAAAAAGCATAAATAACTTAGATAAAAAATTATTATAAATTGTTAAATAACAGTTTATACGGCAAAACAGTTGAAAATTTAAAGAGAAGAATGAATCTTCGTCTTTGTACTACTGCCGGTAAATTAGTTAAATATTCTTCAAAGCCGACTTTTAAAAAATCTATTAAAATAGACGATAATTTAATTGCAGCATTATTGAATTCAGATTCTATATGTTTAGATAGACCAAGTTACATTGTCAATCTGTACTTGATCTATCTAAACTTCGAATGTATGAATTACAATATAAGGATTTAGAATCATTTCGCAATGAGTTTAATTGTAAAATTAATATCGTTGCAGGGTGATACAGACTCTTTTTTCCTCGAGAAGTCATTAACTGTAAACTTGACACTCTTTTGCCGGCAATGATTCGAGATAATTTATTAGATACTTCCAATTACAATAGTTGTCATTCCTTATATAGTAAGAACCTTGATCTGTCATTGGAAAGTTCAAAGACGAGAATAAAGGTCTTAAATATATAGGAATGGTTTTTCTTAGACTAAATGTTATAGCTTGTTGGGTGATGAGGAAACAAAAAAAGGCTAAAGGTGTAACATTGAAAGGTAGTGACATAAAACATCAGTCATACCTGATTGTTATAACACTAACCAGATTTTTTTCGGTTCCTCAGACTAAAATAACAAGCAAAATCATCAAATTTTACAATTAAAAACACAAAAATAGCACTAACTAACAAAGATGACAAAAGGGTTTGGGTGGGGGAAAAATACTAGTCTTGCATCATGGGCATGTAAGATTAAGTGAATTAAATATTAGAGAAATTGTTGGAGAAGAATTTGATGAAAATGTTGGAGAAATTGTTGGAGAAGAATTTGATGAAAATGTTGGAGAAGATGAGGAAGAATTTAATGAAGAAGATTTTGGAGATTATGTTGGAGAAGATGATATCGATATCGATGACGTTATTTTGTCTGATGAGGACTAATTTTATTAAATAAAAGTTTATATCTAATACATTTGTTATTTGTTGGTAAATTTTTTATGTTTGTTATGTGTCTAGTTTCATTTTTATGTGTTTAGTTGAATGTTTATATGTTTTGTTATGTGTCTAGTTATTTTTATGTGTTTAGTTAATTTTATGTGGTTGTATAAGTATTTGGTTGATATATTATTATTATTATTATTATTATTATTATTATTATTCCATTGAAATTTTCATTTGAAAAATATTTCATAAAAATTTCATTAAAAATTATCTTAAAAATTATCATTGAAAATTATTCCAATAAAATTTCCATTAAAATTACCATTGAAAAATATTTCATTAAAATTGCTATTAAAAATTACTTAAAAAAATTATTTCATAAAAATTTTCATTAAAAAATTTCAATTCTCAAACACCTACTATTATTTTTGTTAATAAATTTAAAAATCTCTACTTTAATTTACTTATTTAACTTTAATTTAAAATTTTTTACCATTGATTACTTAATTTTAAAATTTGGACCTTAATTAACTTAATTAATTTAATTTTTTAGAACCTTAATTTAGGTTATTTGTGCCCATTCATTACTTTAATTTAATTTTTTAGGACCTTAATTACTTTAATTATTAATTTTTTAGAACCATTATTTACTTTAATTTAAAAATTTGAACCTTAATTTAGTTATTTGAGCCCATTCATTACTTTAATTCAAAAATCTTAGCCCATAAGTAATTCAATTTTAGGCCCATAATTTACTTTAATTCAAAAAAAAAATCTGAACCTTTGATTTACTTAAATTTAATTTTTAGACCCATCATTTACTTTATTTTGAAATTTTAGACCCATAATTTGCTTTATTTTAAAAATTTACTATGCGTTTTTAATGTAAACCACCTTTTCTATTGAAATTCTCAGGACCAAGAAGACCCCTCACTATAGTGTGAAAAATCCATGCTTTTTTATTGAAGACTACCTTTTTCTATTGAAATTCTCAGGACCAAGGAGACCCACCCAAATAAATTTATCCTTGGCTTGTTTATTGAAAAAAAAATTTTTGTATTTAAATCCCAGAAAAAAAAACATTGGAGAGTACGGCAACAATTATGTAATCAAACAAATGTCTACGGAAAAAATTATGCAATCAAAAGTGTGCAACATTTTTTACACCCCCCCCCCCCCCCCCCTATTGCTCCCGTAAGCTCCTAACTCCCTACTATATATATATATATAATAAAATAATAAATATATAGAGTAAAGGTAAGCCTTAAATATAACTTCATTACAGTTACAGAGAACCATAAAATAATATTAATTAAAGATTCCTAAAGGTCTCATTTAAACAAATATTCCTCATTGATTACTTTATATTTTTTTCAAAGACTTATCTAAATATTTAATCAATTACGGCTTAATAATTAGCAAAATAGTTAATCGATAATAAAATATCTAAATCCAATATGAATAAAAGAACTTTTCAAATATTTGATGCTTAGAAATTTTGTTCTTATTTATCTTCTGTCCAAAACATATTTTATTAGGATTGACAAATACATAGTTTAACCCTTTATAGGACAAATTACTTATTTTGGAATTTGTATTTTTACTAATATATTTATAAATACTTATTGGCTAGGTAAAATAAATTTGATAAATAAAAATAAGAAATGGCTCTTAGTCCTTCAAAAAAATCAAAGATTTTTTTGGTTAATAAATTGACCAATGATTGTTTAGCGTCACGTTAGGTAAATAGATTATGTAATAAGATAGAAATATTTTGTACAAAATTTTATTACAAAAAATATAAACTTTTCAAACAAGTAATAATTATATTTTTTTACAACCATTCTTGTGAAATGGTTCAAAACGCACAGCGGGCACATTTACATACATATATATTTACATACATATACAGTTCTTTTAGGATCTTTCACAGTGCTACAAAAGGCACAACAACGACAAGTTCCCTTTTCCAGATTTCCATGTAACAACGCAAACTTCACGCAGTAGAACAATAAATTAATCAAAAGTAGATGGTAGGGGCTATTCCGGCCAACATAAACCCCTTCCCCCCGGGAAAATTAGGATGAATCATCAAGGTCATATTAATTATTTTTAAAATATTATTATTATTTTTCAAAAAATTATTAAGTGGCCGGATGCCCTGGTTTACGTTGCCAAAGTTATCGTTCCCATCATATGATTTCATCGATCGATAGGCTTAATTTGAAGCTTAGTGCAAGACCTTTCGAATGAGCTATTGAAAGTATCATCATCTTAATATTGGCTAAAGTTAGTAAAGTTTTCCCGAGACCATTTTCAAGGTCATTTGACTATTATTATTTTTCAAAATATTATTTTTTCAAGGTCATTTATTTTTTCAAGGTCATATTTAAAAATTAAAATTTACAGAGTTCCCGATCGGATATCTTAATTTGAAGCCCAATCCAAGACCTTTGGAATGAGCTATTGCAGGTATCATCATCATTATAATGACAAAGTTATTAAACATTTTACCAAAAATCATTTTCAGGTCATATAATTATTCAGATATTATTAGTGGCCGGGATGGCCCCTGGTTTTCGTTTTGCCCAAATGTTATCGTTCCAATTATCATAATTTATTAATCGATAGCTTAATTTGAAAGCCCAATGCCAAGGTCTATCTACTGATTTATAAATATTATCATCATCATTATTATTGGAAAAATATTAACGTTTTCCCGAGACCATTTTCAAGTTCATTGTCTATTATTATTTTTCAAATAATATTATTTTTCAAGGTATTTTTTTTTCAGGTCATTTATTTTTGTTTTTTCAAAGTCATTTATTTTTTCAAGGTCATTTATTTTGGTTTTTTCAAGGTCATTTATTTTTTCAAGGTCATTATTTTAGTTTTTTCAAGGTCATTAATTTTTCAAGGTCAGTTATTTTTTCAAGGTCATTTATTTTTGTTTTTCAAGGTCATTAATTTTTTCACGGTCATTTTATTTTTGTTTTTCAAAGTCATTTATTTTTTCAAGGACATTTATTTTTTCAAGGTCATTTATTTTTCAAGGTCATTTATTTTTTCAAGGTCATTTATTTTTTCAAGGTCATTTATTTTTTCAAGGTCATATTTAAAAATTTAAATTTACAGAGTTCCTGCCAACAAAAATTGTTCATCGATAGCTCTTTTTAAAGCCCCATTCAAGACCTTTCGAATGAGCCATATATTATTATTATTATTATTATTATTATTATTATTATTATTATTATTATTATTATTATTATTATAATTATTATTATTATTATTAGTATCAATATATATACTCAGAGTCTATCCGACAAAATATTCTGTCCCCCTATGGGTACTGCTCACAAGGGTACTGCTCACGCTCAACAAGTCACATGGGTATTGTTCACAAAGTTACTGGTAAAAATATTCAAGACAAAACTTTAACAAAGAAATTATACTTTAAATATACACTAAAATTTATTAACACATTCACATTCATCATCTCCACAGTTCATAACATTTTCAAAAACATGATCTATACAATCCCTATATACACACGGTTCAGTATCCGTAAATTCCTCCATAGGTTCATCAATTTCTTGAATGCTTTCCTCATCATCTTGAGTGTTTTCTTCATCTGTGTCATCAAATCCCGAATCTTCACTCTCTGCTACCCAGTCTATATTTAATGCGTTGTAACAGATAATATATCCTCCATTTTCACACCAGATATTTCTGCTAATTTTTCCAATAAAAAGTTTATTATAAATTCTAAATATTAACCTTTTTCTGTAGTCATTATTAGTATTTTAAAATATAATATTTCTTTATAGAAAATAAGCGAAAACAAATATAACTAAATACATTTATTAAATATAACATTAAAATATCTGTGAAAGTCTAGCAGACATAATTTTCCAAATTGGTGAATACACATCATTATTATCAACTTTATATCCTTGGATTGCAATTGTTATATACCAATTTTCGTTTTCTTTGAAGCTGATTTCATCAAAGGAATCATAAAATCTTGCATATCGGTTGTTGAAAAATGCTTGTTGATTACAAGATAGATTCGTATTCAACCGTTTAAAAACATCATCAATAGTTTTGACATCAATCATTGAAAGCGTGCCGGATAAGAATTGAAATTTAGTTGGAATTAGCTTGATCGGTGACGCCAATTTCATATTGATTTCTTCTTTTAAAAAATACATTTTATAGTTGTGGAACATTTGAACAGGTTGTACAAGTTCTGGAACAACTTTTGGCTTTTCAGTGCTTGAAATTTTCTTTGTCATCGTGAATTATGATTAAAATGAAATGGTACAGTGTTTTTATACCTATGACTATTGTTTATCATCCAATCAGATTGCTGCATGTCTTTGTTTAAATTGCAATGATATTGCATTAATGTTGCATTAATGTTTTTATTATTATTTCTAATATTACTTATATTATTACTATTTCTATTATTATTATTTCTATTATTTCGATTACAAAACAATTCAACATAAAAATTTATTTTGATACAATCTGACTCGAGTGGTGATTTCTCAGAGTCTTCACCAAACACCATTCAACATATTGTTGATAACGGAAATTGCAGCAGCTACATCCGAAAATACAAGGAACCTCTGGTTTCATTTCTTTCATCCCCCTTGATATCCCATAGAAAGGTGTTTATTATATCGAATATCCAGATTCGTGTTTGGTTGTATACCAAATCTGGAATGATAGCTGGATCTCTATCTTGTAGAATTTCATTTAATTCTGGATAATAGAAACATAATCTTTGCAGGATAATTGATTGATATTCATCTGTAAAAAATATATATTAATGTAATAATAAAAATTTGAAAATACCATAATTTGCATGCTCTTTCATTGAGGTGATTGCGGAACTTTGTATGTTGTACATTTTTGTTGAATAAATGACAACTAAACCGAAAACATTTTGTTATAAATAATCATCAGCCAATTAGATTTCGACCAATCACAATCATGCATTTCAATTGCATTGAATTTGCAATGATAAATAATTAATTAAGTGATAATAAAAAAATCTAAAAATTCATTTCCTTCAATTATTGATTTAATTTCAGATATGATATTATCAACTATACATTTGTAATCAATATTTTTTATTCCAAGGATTACTATCTTACCGCTAGCGAATACAGTATACCAAATCGTTGGTCCGAGTGGTAGTGGAAAAACATTATTTGTTTGTAAATTACTAAAATCTAATTTGTTCAAAACAAAATTCAACAATATTTATTGACATAGGGGCGCCGATGAAGAACATGGATTGACGCAATCAAGTTTCTGTCAATTGAAAAACATGAAAATAGTAAAGGGTTTTGATAAAAACTGGTCAAGTCGTTTGAAGAAAGATGATGTCATCATTATCGATGATTTGTATCAAGAAGCCAATAAAGAAAAGGATTTTAATAATTTATTCACAAAAATTTACTGAATGATACCTTAAATGATTTTAATATACCTATTTCTAAAGTAAATCGACAGCTCAGACCAACAACATGTATGGATGACCACCCATTGTTAATTTATTTCCAGTGTCACGTCTCTCAAAAATACCGTGAGTGTTTTAACAAAACAGAGCTCAAAGAAACTTTCCAGATAACAACTCACCTGAATGTTTTGAACAAAAATGATCGAAATTGAGAAAAAATGATTAGATGGCGATTAACTTCTGGCCACAACCCTAAATATATAACATGAAAATTAAGATTTTAAATATTGAATTCGTTGTTTTCTGCCTGGAAATATTAACAGAATATTTTTTAATTCAAAGAATCTTCATTATAAATTTTTGAATTAAATGAAGGATATATTAAATTTACAATATTATATAAATTATACTATATTTATTAATAAATTTAGAATACATAAATTATAATATTATATAATATTATATAAAATTATACTATATATTATTGTTTAAATAACTAAATTGTTTAAATAACTAAATTGTTTAAATATTTTTAAATAACTTTTCTTTCGTTTTAGTATCCATAAAGTAAGTAAATAAAGAATTTACTAAAATATTTTAATTGTTTTCCTTATTAATGAAGAAAATACAACAACAATCCAAAATGTTGAATAAATCAAGCAACAATATTTTACGAGGTCTTTTGACAACTGGTAAATTATTATTTTTATTATTATTCTATTTTAATTATTTTTATTTAGATTCTTTTGACTGGTTCGAAGTAACCGAGGATGAGACGATATTGAATGTGGATCGAATTTTTGGTAAATTTATTATTTTAATTTTTATGAAATTAATTTTTTATTTAGAACCTATTATTATTAGTGACGACGACGATGATGTCGTGTTTATTGGGCAAACTGATGCCCCTAATGTAAGAGAAAATGATGCTGAAAGTAAATTTATTTTATTTTAGTTTTTTATTATTTAAATTTTTTAGTCTTTAATGTTGACATGGATGCGGAAATCGATGTTTCTATTGATGAAAATAATGCCCTCACTTCTATTGAGGTTGCTGAGGTCTCTGATTCCGACATGGAATCACAATGTAAGCCTTTATTTATTTTTATATTTCTTTAAATAATAATAATAATAATAATAATAATAATAATAATAATAATAATAATAATAATAATAATACTATATCTTGTAGTCTGCAGTCAGCATGCAGCTACATATCTCTTCTATTATGATTTCCCCAATAAAGCTACATGACAATAATAATAATAATAATAATAATAATAATAATACTATATCTTGTAGTCTGCAGTCAGCATGCAGCTACATATCTCTTTTATTATGATTTCCCCAATAAAGCTACATGACAATAATAATAATAATAATAATAATAATAATAATAATAATAATAATAATAATAATAATAAAACTTACACTTCTTCTTATAATAATAAATTTACACGTCTTCTTATAATAATATTAATAAAGTTTACAACTATCTTTGAACATAAAGAATATTATAGATTATTATTTTTAATGGTTATTAGTTATTCCTTTTTTATAATTATCTAATCATAAAAATAGACTAACTAATAACAATTGATTATAATATTTTACACCATCTTTTATAATTTATCGTTAACAGGTAAATTATATCGCAAATATTGCCAATCCTCAATAAGCCATTCCAATTTATGCCATAAGACCATGAAAAGGTATTATGGTCATAGATTCTATGGCATCAACTACTATATTTGTCCCATATGCGAGACAGCCCAAAATATAAAATATAAGTGTTTTTATATGACCCATAAGACTCATCTTAACCAGTACACAATAAATAAAAAGAAACTTTTTATTAAAATAAAAAGTAAAACACCTGCAAATAATACACAAGTAAATAATAATTCGCGACCTAAAACATCTGCAAATAATACACATGTAAATAATAATTCGCGACCTATAACAAAAACTGCAAATAATACACATAATACACATATAAATAATAATTCGCGACCTATAACAAAAACTGCAAATAATACACATAATACACATATAAATAATAATTCGCGACCTATAACAAAAAATATTTCTACAAATACTTCGCCCGTGATTATATCTTCTCCTGTGAATATAACTGCTCCAGTGAATATAGCTGCTCCTGTGATAAAACCTTCTATGATAAAACCTTCTTTGATAAAACCTTCGGTGATAAAACCTTCTGTGATAAATAATAAACGGCCTGCTGTTAGTTTTGGGTCTGGTGTTCCCTCTAAAATTATTAAAATTAATACAACTGGTGATTCCGTATATAATCAAATAGGTGGTTCGATCGATATTGACGATGAACCAGAAATAGAAGTCGATTTTAAGGGGGCGAGAAAAAATTTACGCTTTAATATGGAAAAGGATAACTTGGTGCAAATTTCCCTTACAAATAAAATTATAAATAAATTAATTGCCGAAATCGTAGGTATGGGCACAGTTAAAATACAGTTCACCGTTTTAATCCAATTCGAAAAAGATGGGGAAATTAGAGATAATTTTTTCTCTAATAGCGCCGAAGTTTTTACAGAAAATTTTTAATGAATGGAATCACCAGATTAAATAATAAAATAGAAAAATTCACATATTTAGGTAGTGGATGGCGGGTTGTTAAAATCAAAGAAATAAATTTTATATTAACAAAATTTACACATATGAATAGGCTAGCTGGACATAGTTATATCCCCACTCCATCAGCTTTAAATTCTAAAAATGCAATAGTAAACGTTAAAAACACTGATGATATGTGCTTTATATATAGTATTTTAGCACTTTTAAAACGTAATGTCGTACATAGTCATAGGTACCGTGTTAGTTCCTATGAAAATTATCTTGACGAGTTAAATTTTGACCCCATTTCCGACTGTCCAATGAAACTATGTGATATTCCTAAATTCGAGATGAAAAATAAGGATTTAAATTTAGCAATAAATGTTTTAACTTATAGAACGACCTCAGCTAAGCCTTTTGAAAATATAGTTGACGATAATTATATTCCACATCATCCCAAATTGGATATAATTCACCGATCTAAGGTTATAGGTGGTGAACCCTTATACTTACTTTTATTGGAAGACGGTGATAATTTTCATTACACCGCAGTTTTTAACTTACAAAGATTAATGAATTGTCACTCTAGCAGTGAATGCGGCGTTAGAATTAAAGTGAACTGGTGCCCCCATTGTCTCAATGGTTTTCGACATGAAAAAGCATTTGATATTCATGTTGCACTATGCAGTAAGAACCAGATAGGTACTACATTATACACCCTACCTAAAGATAAAAATTTAATATTTAAAGATTACTCCAAAACAGTCACCCCACCATTCGTAATATATGCCGATTTTGAGGCAATTTTACCGAGGATATTACCCATCACCAAATACACTTGCCAATAACAGCAGGCATGCTTATTAATAAATAATTATAATAATACTAGATTTTATTATGAGTTTGTTGGGGATGATTGTGTGTTGTCTTTCTTGCGTAAGGTGGAGGAAATTGCTGTCACAATTGTCCTGCCATATTACGAAATTAATGGGAAAAAGCCCATGCAAACCTTGTCTTTCGCTGAAGAGCGGGCCTTTCGTGATTCCAGAACCTGTTATCTTTGTAAAAAATTTATTAGAAATAGAGTTAGGGATCATTGTCACTTCTCAGGTAAGTATCTTGGTGCTGCTTGTAGGAAATGTAATGTGTCTCGGCGAATTCAGAGACAGTTACCTGTGGTTTTTCACAATTTGAGGGGGTATGATCTTCATCATATTTTGAAGTATGGTTTGAAAAATTTTCCTTCTTGGGAATTAAATATTATTCCGACCACTACAGAAAAATTCATCTCCCTCATCGCGTATATTAACAAATTGCCTGTTCGTTTTATTGACAGCATGCAGTTTGTTAATTCATCTTTAGCAAAAGCGGTTAAGACTCTTTCCGATCTGCCTTTAACTTCTTCTGTTTTTGATGGCGCAATTGTTCGAGCCAAAGGTATCTTTCCTTATGACTTTGCCACATCTCTTGAGGTTCTGGAATCGACTCTTGAACTACCTCCTATCTGGGATTCTGTGTCTAATGATGAGTATGCATTAGCCCAAGTTATTTGGACTCAGCAAAACTGCAACAACATGTTAGATTACATGTTAACTCTACCTTAAATTAGACGTGTTTCTCCTCGCAGATTATTTTCAACAATTCCGTGCAAAGGCCATTGCTTACAATGGTCTTGAGCCTCTTAATTTCTATGGAATTCCCGGTATGTCATGGGCCTCAGCGCTTATGACATTAACGGAACCCATAGAACTTTTGCAGGACATGGAAATGTTTAATTTCTATGAAGGAGGGATACGGGGTGGGTTAACATTTGTTAACAAACATTATGTTGCTAGTTCTGAAGACACAGAACTCTTGTATATTGATATTAATAACTTGTATGGTTGGGCCTTAAGCCAAAATCTGCCTTATGCTGACTTTGTATGGGTGTATGATGATTTGGATACTATACTTTCTGAATGTGTGAATGATGATATTGATAACCTTCCATATGGGTATACTATGGAAGTTGATATCGATATACCTGAATGCTTGCATGACTTCCTTAATGACTTTCCTATTGCTGCGGAAAAGATGTGTCCACCGAACTCCAAAGTTGAGAAGCTGATGCTCACGCATTGGCCAAAGAAGAACTATGTTCTTCATTGGAGGCTTCTTAAACTTTATCTTTCACTCGGTGCTACGGTTGTTAAAATTTATAGAGCAGTTAAATTCACGCAAGCACCTATATTTCGTTCTTACATAAATAAAAACACAACATTAAGAGCACAATCCACCAGTGAGTTATATAGAGATTTGTTTAAGCTTTATAACAACAGCTTATATGGGAAATCCGTTGAGAACTTAAAGAAAAGGATGAATTTGAGGCTATGCAATTCAGCTGAAAAGATGATTGTATATGCCTCAAAGCCAACTTTCAGAAAATCTATCAAAATTGATGAGAACTTGATAGCCGCCCATCTGAATAAGGACTCTATATGTTTAGACAGGCCTAGTTACATCGGTCAAACAGTACTAGATCTGTCTAAACTGAAGATGTATGAACTTCAATATAATGAACTAGGCGAAATATAGGACAGAGTTTAATTGTGAAATAAATATTGTTGCCGGCGACACCGACTCCTTTTTCTTAGAGATAAAGCACTGTAAGCTTGACACTCTTTTGCCGGCAATGATAAGAGACAGCCTTCTAGACACGTCAAATTACGATCCTGCTCATCCTTTGTATTCTAAGAGCTTGGATTCGGTAATAGGGAAGTTTAAGGATGAGAGTAAAGGTCTTGGGTATAAGGAGTGGGTTTTCTTGCGCCCTAAGTGTTATAGTTTGTTAGGGCTAAAGATCATTTAAAAGCAAAGGGAGTCAAATTGATAGGGACTGAAATCGGGCACCATTCGTATTTAGACTGCTACAACAACTACGTAGTATATACAGTGCCACAATCGAGAATAGGAACACGCAACCATCAATTATATACTTTTAAAAATAATAAAATAGCCTTGTCGAACAACGATGACAAGCGCCTTTGGGTGGGTCCTAATACCAGTCTCGCATATGGACATTTTTTAGGAGTCGATGTTCCAGATGTTGACCATGTATCTGAAGTTGGCCCTCTCTTTGGCGGAATGAGTCCGAGCTTTGATGATGAGGATTGGGATGAATCCCAGAACAATAGAGTCGAAGTTGGCCCTCTTTTTGGCGGAATGAGCCCAAGCTTTTGTGATTCGGATGAAAATATTGATTCTATTGTAAATAATGATATGAATATTAATGTAAATATTGATAATGACGTCGATATCGATGATGTTTTATTAAGCGATTAATAAATCTTTTAAAACATTATTTTGCGTTCTATTTTATTATGTAGATAATTTTTATTTTCGAAAAGCCGTTATAGTTTTCATTACTTTTTCATCCTTAGTTACATTTTATAATATTGGTAATTAAACTCTTTAAGTATCTAATGATGGAAAAAGTGTTTTTATACCTTTGACTCATGCATATCAACCAATCAGATTGCTGTATGTCTTTGTTTAAATTGCATGTCATTTGCATTAATGTTGCATTAATGTTTTTATTATTATTTCTAATATTATTATTACTATTATTACTTATATTATTACTATTATTACTATTATTATTTCTATTTCTATTATTTCGATTTACAAAACAATTCAACATTAAAATTTATTTTGATACAATCTGACTCGAGTGGTGATTTCTCATCTTAAATGAATTAAATAATAATATAATGATATTATTTGAGATAATTATGAATGATATTATAATTTATATATTTTATCAGTGTAGAAACACCCCAAATATAATAATGATAAACTTAAGCGAAAAATGCTAAATCAATCCATCAATAACAAATTATAAGCCATAAATAATGTAAAATATGCTACGTCAAGTTAATAATATCATTATTTAGATAAAATGACACAAGAAAGAACTGAAGCCCCAAACAATGAAACAAAAATCAATAAAATACATAAAGAAAAATGGGCCAAAGTAATGTTACAACTAGCGAATCGGACCCTGAATTATATTGAGGAAGCAAGAGAATGGGAGAACCATCAATTCCAGTGGTTGGTGCAGAATCTAAGAGCAGAGACAGTGGCCTGTAAAAGAACTGCCAATTGGTCGGCATTGGAAAGCATTCGACTGGAGGCACACGGCCACTACTTGAAACAACTAGTGCAGGAGTCGAGGAAAAGGTTAACCGACGAAAATAAAAAACGAGAAATAGAAAAACAAAAGGAGAAGAGGAAAACCAACCAACTATTGTCAGAAGTCAGGAAATGGAAGCGACAGAACAGAGAGATAAAGAAGGAAATGAGAGAATTACCACAGCGACTGGAATATGAAGGCAAACAAGGAAAATGGGAGGAAAATTTAGATCAAAGAGAAGAGCTGAGAAGGCTCAGAAAAATCGTCGCCCGCAGTCAAACATGGCAGACCAATGCCAAGGAATTCGAGAGGCACCTGGCAATGAAAATAACAATAAAGGAACGAGAAAACGCTGCCATGGAGGAAATGATCCTACAACAGTCAGGAAGGATCGTGGAGTTAGTAAACAAGGTAGCAGACTTGGAGCAAGACAACAACGGCTATAAAGGAGCACTAGAGCAGAGGAACATAGTGCTAGCCGGAAAGAACAAAAAACTCGAGAATGAGAGAAAGATGTACGACGAAAACATCAAGAATCTGGAAAAAGTTCTAAAAATGGCAAACGGCGAAAAGACAACAGAAATTGAAAATAATAATATTGAGTATGACGACGATGTTTTATTAAGTGATGAATAAATCTTTTTAATAATTTATTTTAGCGTTCTATTTTATATTATTGAAAACTAGTTATAGTTTTCATTACTTTTTTCATCATTAGTTACATTTTATAATATTGGTAATTAAACTCTATAAGTATCTAATGATGGAAAAAGTAATATGGTATGTTTTTGTGTATGTTGCAGTCAGCATGCAAATACATATAGTATTGTTTTAAACTTTTTGTGTATGTTGCAGTCAGCATGCAAATATATAATAAAAATAATAATAATAATAATAATAATAATAATAATAATAAATTTAGAAAATATGTGTTTTATTACATTGTTTAATAATATCATTGTACCCTTGCGAGTTGTTGAGCGTGAGCAGTACCCTTGTGAGCAGTACCCATAGGGGGACAGAATATTTTGTCGGATAGACTAGGAGTATATATATTAATACTAATAATAATAATAATAATAATAATAATAATAATATATGGCTCATTCGAAAGGTCTTGGATTGGGCTTTAAAATGAGCTATCGATGAACAATTTTTGTTGGCGGGAACTCTGTAAATTTAAATTTTAAATATGACCTTGAAAAAATTAATGACCTTGAAAAAACAAAAATAAATGACCTTGAAAAATAATATTTTGAAAAAATAAATGACCTTGAAAATGGTCTCGGGAAAACGTTAATATTTTTGCCAATAATAATGATGATGATAATATTTATGTATCAGTAAATAGACCTTGCACTGGGCTTCAAAATAAGCTATCGATTAATAAATTCTGATAATGGGAACGATAACTTTTTGGCAAACGAAAATCAGGGGCCATCCCGGCCACTAATAATATTTTGAATAATTATATGACCTTGAAAATGATTTTTGGTTAATTATTATTTAATATTTATAAAGCTTCATAAATATTGTCATTATATGAGTTCCATTGGTTGCTTTATCTAGGAAATAGAAAAGCTTCAAAATGAGAAAAGAGCCAGTGAAATTCATAATTACAGATATCGATGGAATATTGAAAGGAACTCAAGGAATATTAGATGAAAAGAATGCACAACTCTCTACGCTTTTCCTTGATAAGAGAAAATCAGCTCATAATATGGGATTTGTAAACAGAATATTTGATCCTTTTCGGGAATCGGTTGCGGGCCTGTTAAGCACCTCATTAAGTCGCTGCATACCCACTGAGGAATCTATTAAAGGGCGATTAGGAACTGTTACTAATGAAGCAACAGAAAGGGAGAATGTATGGAATGATATCATCTTATGGGATTATGTTTGATACTGCCACGTGTAGGATGGATATGAAACTGGAATATTTATCAGAGCAATACGGATGGAACTGTGAAACCAATAAGGAGAAAGGATTAATTGCTCGGCGGGTTAAATTGGAATATTTGGATTTGAAGGATCGCATAATACAGCTAGAAAGGAATTATCATCAAGGGATGTTACAGGGGATTCGTTGAGAGCAGATAAAGGATTCCTTTGATAAGGACTAATTTCAGTTCTATCACATCTTGCGGCGCCTAGGAACAGTAATGACAATGGATCCATATACGCAAGGGCACGAGTTATCATCTCTGATCCCTGATGGGATCCTCGGAACCAATTGCATTGAACATCATATATATGCATTGCAATGTTTATCCTTTACCAATCGTGCAAAAGCAATCGTACTGAATGGAAATGACACAGAAACATTGATACCAGTCAAACTATTTCCAGCTTGACAAAACGAATACGAATTTTTTGGAATGTGGTTAGACATAATTATGTGGTAAATACTTATTTAGCTATTTTAACTATTTGTATTTAGCCATTTTAGAAATGGATTTCAAATTATTATATTTTATTTAAAGTAAACATTAAGGTTTGAATTTTGATCCACATAGATGATACATTTTATCAACATTTTTTATTATAAATCATTTTATATTGAAAAAACTAATATTAAATTTATTAAAAATTGAAGATAAATCTTACGAAATAATGTCTTTATTATCTATAAACTCAAAGTTGGTTTTTCGGATTTTTCGTCAAAGTTTTATCGGTCATTCTTTTCTAAAAATTTCTAAAAAGGCCTGTAAATGATTTATTATAGTGCGTTTATTCATTAGATCAATTCTACATATCGAAAATTTGCATGCATATTTGACTATGTGTTGTGTTTTTGTGTGTCAGTTTATTTTTTCTACCACTTTCTCACTTTCTATACTAAATGCGTTTATTCATTGCAACGATAAAAATCAACACACCGATAAGTTTGTATGTTTATACAATCTGCACATATTGATTTTTTGTTTTATATTATAGGTGCGTTTATTGAGTGCAAACAGGTGTATCATAAGGTGCCTCACAACTCATCATCAAGATGAAGGTGGCAAACAGTTATCTGTAGAGTGTTAATTTACTGTCGTGTTACACCAAACACCACTGAGATACACCTAATTCCGAAAGTCAACATTGTCTATATTATACGTTGGTGTGTACACCAGTTGAGGTGACTCATCATTTATATGACAATGATTACTTAACTTAATTTCTGAAAAATCGTTTTCAGGTAATTTTTTGAATTTTAAGTCATTTTTAAGACTTGAATTCTGATTTTATATAATTATGAGATCAATATTCAAGCTCTTAAATATTACCTTAGCCAGCATTTATAATATAAAATATTGATAATGAAATTTTAGGTGTTTTGTCGGAATTTTATGACATTTTATGAATTTTTTGGAATTATTTCGCTAAAATGCAAGTTAGATATATTTTTAACTATAAATAAATAAAGTAATCACCAAATACATTAATTTTTTTAAGACATTTAGGAAAGAAGCGGCATATATGGATAAAATAGTTTCTTTTTCCTTTGGTGATTTCTGTATTTTTTTATATTTATAAATTATTGAAATAATCGAATTTTTGGGGATTCCAAGTAATCTGTAATTTTATTTTCTGTAATTCTATGAAAATATTAATTTGTTAAAATAATTTATTAAAATTTACGATTTGCGATTTTTTCCCTGCAAATTCAGTTGTCAAAGGGCCTTCTTCAATATTGGTAATGCTAGCTTGACACTGTAAAATATTTTAATGTTTACTATTTCAATGAATAAATCTTACATTGTCATATTTTCACCTTCGCAAAAAGGCACTGTATCCTGAGAAATATCTAGATACCTAAATGTGTCAGTACATAACACGCATAC